>JAVQIZ010241031.1:0-10381 GCA_036023535.2 Galaxias brevipinnis | reverse complement strand
AGAGAGAGAGAGAGAGAGAGAGAGAGAGAGAGAGAGAGAACAGTGTACAAAAATTGTAAATCATGTTGCTAGTTCGATGGTTCATGAACACATACAAAAGTTCTGTAGGTACTACGCCTATCAGTCGTGTTTCTCACCCCCATCGGTTTACGAGCGCTCGACGCTCACTCCTAAATGTGCGCGTCACTTCCTTGCCCATGCCCATCCCGTAGGAGAAAAGAAAAATTAGAAAGGGACAGAGCTACGGTAAAAAAAAAATAGCTAAAACACGGACAAATAGAAGAAAAACGGATGAAAAATAACATATTTAGGAGGGGGAATAACTCAACCTTGACAAAAGTAAGTTTGTATAACATGCTCATATTTTCTGATCTGGTAATGTTATGGCTTGGAAAGTTCATCACAAGTTTGGCTTTTTTCCTCCCTTTCTTATTGCGCGGTTAAGTACATTTTTCTGATATTGCTATGATATTTGGATAGGAATTTTGTTTTTGAAAGGCATGCTAACTATGGGACCTACCTTTTGGACCATGTATTTTGATTGAATGTCAAGAAGGAAGCTATTTGAGTAGATTAGCCTATATAAACTTGAATATGAATTAACAAAACTATTTTTGTTTTTAACTATTTTATAGTCTATGTTGCTTTCCCTTCAGTCGTTTTCATAGAACGTTGTTTTTGGTGGATTTTACATGTCTTTTGTCTTATAGACTGTCATATACCCTAAGGGAGGGAATCTATAGGAAAGTATGTGCTTGAGTTGCATGGATATATTTCGCTTACAAGTCCCAGCATGGCCTTGGCAGGAGTGGGCTATCAGTGCCAAAAACTCATTGGTTTTTTTTGCACTCTTGCACAATCTATTGCTGTAATGTTTTCATTCTGGCTTGTCACAGCAGGACATTTTAAATAAGATCCAGAGTATTTGTCACTAGGATACAAGTGACAGACATGGATGGCTTCCTTCCAGGCCTGCAGTCACTTTTTCAATAGCGTTGTATTAAAAAATAAAAAATTTAACATTATGCAAACATTTAGTATTTAACTATGTAACTATTTGATATCAGTATCAATGTTGTAGTTTATTATGTTCATACTATCAATGACTCTAGTTGTGTCACTTTTGCCTCTTTTCCCCCCTTCCCTCATGGTCTATTCAATCTCTATCTACCTCTAGCAGCAGTCATGCCTCTCCACAAGCCTACACGGGGCCCTCGGTTGGACCCCACCATGATTTCAGCCCCCCTTGGTGACTTCCGTCACACCATGCACATTGGCAGAGGAGGTGATGCTTTCGGCGACACGTCATTCCTGTCTAGTCATGGTCCTAGCACTGCTAACTCGGACCCTGAGACGGAGGGTAACCAAGCAACAATGGATTCTGAGACATGCCTTAACAGCAATGAGGAAACAGATAGCATGGGAAGCCCACTTAACAATGACCTTCAGCACTCTGAGTCAGTGTCTTCGTTCACCTTGGATCTGGATTTGGGTCCATCCATTTTGGGGGATGTTTTGGGTGTGATGGATGGACTGGGTCTGGACTCTGAATGGACAGACACAGAAGATGTGTTCAGTCCCAATAGCAGTGCCGCCACAGTGAAAGTAAGCCAGGAGAAAGTGACGTCAGTAGAGGAGTCTATGTATATGCAGAAGGAATTGAATGACAAGTTGGTTGTGGTAGAGGGAAACCTGTTTGGGAATAAGGGAGATGGTGGAATAGTGGAAGGAAACGGAATAAAGCCAAAGGGGCTGAGACCGAAAGTGAGATTCAGTGATAAGCAGGAGGAGATCATTCGCCAGGCATCTGAGGAAGAGGGTCAGGGGTTTGAGTTCCACGATGACGATGAACTGGAGTGTGGCAGCCCAACTGTGGAGAAGTGTGAGAAAGGTGTAAACATCTTTGGTGAAGGAGGAGCACATGCCACTAATCACAAAGCTGATATGCCTCCAAGCCCAGCCTCTTCACACAGCTCTGATTATGAGGGATTCACTTCATTAGACAGGAGGAAGGTTGACATCTGCCATTCAGAGACTGATTCTGATGAGGACGGAGGAGACAGTGGAAGAGGCTACACATTTGAGGATGAGTTTGATGATGAAATCGGTTTATAGGAGATTTGCGTGTTCAAAGAGAGATGTCCATTACAAAGGCAATCAGTAACAGTTAACATTTCCTTGTGCATCACTGCATATTTATCATAAAAAGGGAGGTTTACCAAAGTGGTGTATTTCAGAAAACGAAGTGAACATTTCAGAAGCGCAGTTGTTTTTGTTCAGTCCAGCCCCGAAGTACATTCATTACATTTTATTATGACTACAATTAGCTGTATTCTCAAAATCTAAAAAGTGTTTAGGACTTCATTCAAGACAAAATAAAGAGTAATATTTTTTTGTAGTTTTTTTTCACAAACAGGTTAGCAGCACTTTGATTAGATCAGGCAACTGAAAGATTTGGTTCATATTTGGCGGGCAGTATTATGCAGGTTCACTATATGATGCTTTAAAGTTATTTTACAGCAATAATGTTTTTCTCGACTTATATAAAACATTTAAATAGTACTATGATAAAATAGTACTATTTGGTGGTGCCTTAATGGGAGATATACTTTATTAAATAGTCAAATTCTACTGTGTAATAGGTTTTTGTCTTTTTATCTTTATATACATGAATATTCAATTTATTGTATTTGACTTGAGTGGCAAGACTTTCCACTTTGACAATCGATGCCAAATTATAATCCTATTGTATTGTTCCCAAAGTGTAAAATAAAATGTTCCTATAAATGTAAGCCACAGTGAACTACTCACATTTCAGCTTACAGTAATTGTTTATTATTCATAGTTGTTCAAGTTGACCAAAGCTCTTATTGTATGTATTTTCATAAGGAAGAAACTACTAAAATGCAATGACCACTGAATATCTTTGGAATGTGATTAATGCAAATGTGTTTGCAAATGGCAAGACCTGAGTAATGCATCTGAGAGTGCTGTCAATGGGAAATTAGGGAGATTCCTATGGGATACTATTTTTTTTAAGTTCATCTCATGATTTATTTTTCTGAAAATGCAGGCAACTTGGCTTCATTCTGTTTCCTTACTTGTGTGTCATATTTTCATGAATAAAACAAAATGGGGAATTAATCAACTAGCTTGCATACTCTTTAATGAAAGAAAATGCATACCATATAAAACAATTTTCAATAGTTTTATTTCGAGAATGCTAATATTAACATATAACTTCAGCATTAGTAATATGTTTGTCGACAACAGGTGGAAGAATGAAAAATAGAAATGGTATACTGACGGCTATATTGCATTGCAAAGTAAAGTCAATAAGGGGTGGGGTCAAGAATTTATGTACATTAAAAAACAGATTGAAGTTCAATCAAAAAAACATAAATCAGTCACAACACACACAAATGTAGTTTATTTGTTTACTATCACAAACACACACACACACACCTTACACAGATATTGTCCGGAACACATTAAAGCCTGACAGAGCAGTGGAAATCATCACACCAGGTATCTGTGGGTGCCAGTGAATTTCCTTGACCTCCGATTGACCCTGATGTAGGAACAGCAGTTGAGGGGGCAGATCTTTCACGCACTCTGCCCTCGCACCCACGTCACATGACTCCACCGAAAGATCCCATTGACTGACGACATCGTCCGCTCCAGAGGAAGCAAACACACTGGAGTCCACAGGGTTCCATTCCACAGATGTGATCGGAGCGCTGTGCTGCTTGAAGTTAGCCACTGGACTCCCAGACTAAAGACATGCAGAACAAAATACTAGTTAGACAGTTATTCAAGGTTTTATCCCTGCCTGTAAGTTTTCAATAGAGGTCTACTCCCATGTTTGCATCAGTTGCTAAGTAATGTTAACACCCCACAATTAAGCATGCCAACCTCTAGATTTTTTTGTGAGCTCTTTTGTTGTGACGTTGTGTAACAGACACATCTGATTTAGGTAGATGGAGTAATGTGGCCCGTCCTTAGTCCATTTGCATAGGCTTAAAGGATTAAGTCTTCTCACTAACCCAAACACAATGGCACAACAGTATAGGGCCACTTCTTCTGTATACAAAAATGTATTGTTTGTATTGGGCACAAGGTGTATGCCAATAGTGTGTTGAACTTGCCTAAGCAAGTTTTGATGACAGAAATAGCTTTGACAAGCATTAAAAAGTACTCTTATTTGAAAGGTAAACTTGCAATGACTAGTGCACTCTGCAAGCGTTTGTGTGTAATACTAATTAAATTAACAACCTGAGTGAAGAATGTTGTATTCCATCGTGGTCTTGTGGCTTTTATAACTTTTTGAAATGAAGTCAATAAATTATCCTCATAACCTTGTGTTATTTATTCCCTTACTATTAAACAAATCAGAACCAACTTTTCATTGAAGTTCTGATTACATTTTGTGTTTAAATATGCAAAGATTCTAACAGGGTATTAACACTTTCAATAGACACCGTTTTGACAATTGACCGGGCAAAATGGTCCCTTTAAGCAATTTACAGGGTAGACGTATAACTGATTAAAAGTCTACTAATGCATTTAAGAAATGAAAATGGATCCGTCTTCACAAATATGTTAAGACTTACTTTTAAGAAAAATGCACTGTCTTTATTGGTGCAGGTGATTTTCATTGGGACTTCATAAGCAGAAAACATAATGCAAGGAGAACGCACACGATGCCATTAGATTTATTTTCAATGGTCTGAAAGGCATTACGACAAATCTTACCTGGAACTGTCTTAGGTCCCAAACCTTTAGAAGGCCATCGTCCCCCCCTGACAGCAGGAATGGTTCACTCCTGTTCCAGCTGATGACGTTGATGTCTGAGGAGTGAGCCTCGTTAGCTGAAAGCATTGAATTGGGTGGGGCACGGATATCCCAGATGCGTATAGACTGATCTACTGAGCAGGATGCAAAAACCTAAAAGGAATGAGAAAGAACAAACATGCAAATAATGGATTTGTCTATTTGAGTTCAAATAAGGAAGAACACTTCACAGGCCTTGTGCATGCAAGACTCAAGTGAAAGCTATCTTGCATTTCAGATTGATTTTGCATACCGTAGCTTCAGTAGGAGACCACTGCAGGTCCTCCACAGATTTGCTATGAGAGCTAAAAGGCCGTTGGTCAATCTGCCATGAAGTCCCACCCTCCCGTGGCTCCCACACGTGAATGTTTTTTTTGCAGTCGCCAGTGACCAGACGGCCTTTGAAAGAAAGTAATGGATAATTAAAGAATGCTTATTAAGCATCAATACATATGGAAGAATTTAGGAGCAGGAGTAATTTACCAGGTACTTTTGGTGACCAATCAAGTGCAAAGCCTTCAGTCATGTGACCAGAGAAACTGAAGAGAGGTGTTGCTTCCTTTTTTTCTTTGATGAACGCTGTCATGGCAGCAGAACTATGAACTGCTTCCATTTGATAGCGGAGATCAAAAATTTCCACCTGTCCTTTCTCTGACCATACTGCTGCCAATGACTGCTCTCCCCGTTTGGTGACCTTTGTGTGATAAAAAAAAAAACATTTATTAGAGCAAATAATTCATGTTCATGAGCACATCAGCTGACAACAAATAGTAAGTGTTGTTGTTCTCTCTGTATATGGAATCTGCCTTTAGTTTCCAAAACAATTCTCCAGTTTTTATACATTCACTGCAGTTCCATTTTATAAATTCCATCAATGCTGACATTGTCCGATATACTGCCAATCATTACACGAAAGGCGCCCCCAAATATAATGTATTATTATTATTCCTAATTCTTCTACCAGAAGTATCTCTGTTTGTTTAATGTGGTTAAACGCGGTGTTGCATTAAGAGCTTTTACTTTAGAACCAGCTAACAATAGACCCACCCACCCTAACTCTGTTGATCCCTCCGTAGTGAGGCATCATGGCTAACTCCATCTGCGGCTTCTTGTCTTCATCTTCCTCATCATCGTCACTTTCTCCATCACTGCTCTCGTTACTTTCCTTCTCTTTCTCTGTCCCATGAAGGTTATGCATGCGTATGACAAGTAGCCTAAAGGAAAAATAATAATCAAAACACTGTAAAGTGTTTCAAAACAGTTTTAAATGAACATTACTGTATTTCTAATAAAAAAGCAAAGATCATGCTTTTATGGTAGTTAGCATACTAAAAACGAAAGTAGCCTAACAGCATGCCTACATTAAAGTCTTAAAGACTTAGGGCTTTTGTATTTGACAGATGGAAAACAGAAAAGGAAAGGGAATTCTTACCTGTTACTAAGGGCAGTATCAGCTTGAGTACCAGCACATAGCAACATTGATAGGGGGAACTGCTCCCTCCCGTCTCCGTCCCCATCTTTCATGACATCAAAGCTCAGACAAGGAGAGCCTGCGTGGACAAAATATGAAGCACCACGTGTCCAGATCATTTGTATACAATAAGGTATGTACACATAGGAGGTATAAGGACATTTCCCCAGGCGCTCGTTCCGGAAAATAAAGTCTATATAAGCAACAGCGAACCCAGTAGTCCTACCAGGTAGCAGGCTGCCCACCAAATAAAGCAGCTTGCCGATGTGGAATGTTCAGCATAAACAATCTGACTGCACAAGGGAGGCCCCGTGACCACATGTGGGTTTCATTATGCTGTATGGCTAAAGTCAACATATGGAATCTGTAGCCTGAGAAGACCCGGTGACCGCATTTGTTTTCTGGGAATATGACACTGTTTGGTTTGGGATAAAAGGAAGGAGCAGGAGAGAGGTTGTGTGGGTTTTTGGAGGGTTGGAGAGGAGAGAGGAGTTTTTATAGGAAAGAGAAGTTTTTATGGGAACGGTGTAAATGGACGGTCCTGCAGGATTGTCATGTCTGTCTTGTATTTGTCAAATAAAGTCGCCTTCTCCAAGCCAAAAACATTGCCTCTGAATTCCTGCAAATATTGGGGTAAGTGTTATTTTAATTGGGAATAAAATACACAACATATACACGAAAAGAGATTGGCTAGCCTTAACACGATCGATCTGAAACGATTGCATGGTCTGAAATTTTCGGCAATGTGTCAAAAAATGTGAGGGCGAACTTGCTAGTAAAAATTCCAAACTTTGTTCAGCCTCTATGAGTGTTATATTGATGAAATTCTCAAATTCAAGTCAGAAAAGTCCACTATGAGCTGGTAACAGCATTTCACCCAAGTTTCTGAGAATAATCTGAAGGGGAACGCATTATTCGGCAGAAAAGATTTTACACCTGCCGCGGTTGGCATTCCCGTTTTTTTTTCAGCATGAGCGTTAGATGGATTAAATTGTTTGTGTGACTTGAATTTGAGAATTTCATGATCTAACACTCATATAGGCTGAAAAAACAGGCTGA
The DNA here is from genome assembly GCA_036023535.2 of Galaxias brevipinnis. Classification (NCBI taxonomy): domain Eukaryota; kingdom Metazoa; phylum Chordata; class Actinopteri; order Galaxiiformes; family Galaxiidae; genus Galaxias; species Galaxias brevipinnis. The sequence goes on along the minus strand of JAVQIZ010241031.1, from coordinate 3,018 downwards.
TGCAAAAATCTCGGCAGGTACAAAACCTCTAATGCCGAATAATGCATCCCCCTCACAAGTTTTATGACACTGGGGGCGAAACGCTGTTACCAGCTCATAGTTTGGGCTATTATGACTTGCCAGTGAGAATTTCATCCATCTAATACTCACCTGATCTGAGAAAGGAGGGGGATGCAAATCTTAAAATTGTAGAGTCAATTCTACTCAAATTTGAGTTAAAATGAACACTAGGACGTGTACAAATATTTAACACTGTAATTTCACACTCCACAGAGTATTTGATTTAACCCATAATTATCAATGGTAACAGACAGCAATTAGAACTATCTTGCAACAAATATGTCCTTGGTGCTATAACAACGCCAGTAAACGACTCGATTAATAAATCCAGACCTCACACATTAAAAAAATACTTGTTATTGTATTTTTACCAGGTCATAATCACATTGAATAGGTAGATTACACAATTTGTTGCAAGATAGTTCTAATTGCTGTCTGAAACCATTGATAATTTCAAAGATTCGGATCCTCCCAGATCTGAATCGAAGCTCAAATTCGTTGAGTATGATTCTTGTGTGTCACTTTGTATCTTAATGACCACGACCACAAAGTCATCCCCGCTGACATTAATTACATTACAATAAGTCAGGAACACTGCATGATGAAATTGAGATACAAAAAATAACACTATAGAGGCAAAACAAATCCATCCATCAGTGTTAAATATGATAACACTAAAAAGTGTCAAATTTTTTATAATTATGTGTTAAATGAATTACTCTGTGGAGTGTGAAATTACAGTGTTAAATATGTGTACACATCCTAGTGCTCATTTTAACTAAAATTTGAGTAGAATTTACTCTACTATTTTAACACTGGTCATTGAGTTAATTTAATTTTGTGATCAGAGATCTCGAGTTAGTCCGTTTTCCCGTCATAACGAATTAATCGAGTTAATTTATGATTTTTTTTTTTTTTAGATGTCAAGTTGTTTATGTCCGTTTCTCCGTGATAATTGATGACATAAATAATTCAAGATCTCGAGTAAACGAAATTAAATTAACTCGTTATCACAGGAAAACGGACATAATTGACCCAAGATCTCAAGTGAACAACTCGTTATCACGCGAAAACAAAGCAAATGAAATATATAGGTACATTTGTACATAGGTAACATGTCATAGCAGCCAAACTATTCTTGACTAGAGTGTAATATTATATAACATATGACAAAGAATCAAACTGTTTATGAAACTGGTCCAACTCTGTAAATGAACAGTGCATCATTGTGACCAATGAAAACAAATTTAAGCTTGAATTGATTTCATTTAGGATAGGCAGTTTAGATTATATTAATAAAAACATGACGTTCTATTTATAAATTAGACTTACCATCTTGTCTGTTTTTCGTTTGAGTTTCGAGTGAGACAACCTTTTGAAAGCCGGTCCACTGGTTTATATCGCCCTTGGAGATTCGGGAGGAGGCAAGATAATCCAATAGAACCAATCAGATTCAAGCCTGACAACATATCTTAAAAAAAAGATCTTTGGGCGAATAAACAGAAGTGACTGTGTGTGGGCGTAAGTGGGACGGTACCCCTAAGGGGAGCGCCGATGTACAATTATTTATTTTAATAGTGTTTAAAATGAAAATACATGGGAAACACAATAATAATAATAATAATAATAATAATAATAATACGTACATTTAATTTATAGGCACCTTTCTAGACTCCCATCACCGTACATGGCATAGAATATTAAGCAATATATACAAAATGGCACAATATAACATTTGAAGTTCAATAAACATAAGACAGACAAAAGGTTTAGAGACAGGGAACATCAAATATATATATATCTATATATATATATATATATGTATATACATACATACATACATACATACATAAAATAAAAAGTCAAAGATAACAAACTAGAGGTAGGCTAAGGAAAACAAGTGGGTTTTGAGGCATGATTTAAAAATATTAATGGAGTCAGAGTTCCGAATCACAGAGGGAAGGGAATTCCAGAGAATGGGAGTGGCTCTGTCCCCCATGGAACTGAACCTGGTTTTGTTTGTTTCACAGAACCAAAATAAATTCTGTAAATAAACGTATCCAGGGGGAAACAGCAAAGATCACGTTGTTAGGATACGACCGCACTGACAATCAAAATAAAGGCTAGCAAGATACGATTTGTTGAGAACTTGGCACCAGAAAAAGGCAAGAAAAGGCATTTGATGTAAGATGAAAATAGATGGAAGTTCATTGATAGTTTTGCAAATAAATTATTCAAGAACATATTGTCTCGTAAAATCAACAATGTTTTTTTTTCTGTTATCAGGGCTGTCAACTTTTCCAAAAACCTTGGCGTGAGAGATGACTATAGAGTGGTGTGCGCGCAAGGCAAATGTTTTTGGAGCTCGGGGTCATCACCTCACGCAGCCAATATTTTTTTGGGGGGGGAGTGGTTGTGGGAAAATGCTAGTGGGGGAGCCTTAGTTTTTGGCAGCCTAACGTTTTGTATAATTCTGTATTCATTTGTTTATAGCCGTAAGATAAGTTAGGGGCTGGTGGTTTAAGGGCTGTGCACAGTTTTTGCAAGTTACTGGTTTTGCACAAGGTTTCAAATGAAAGATCGCTATCCACGCACCTGTACAGTTACTTCTAATCCTTACCCTAGCCAATGTTTGACATTTTTTATGAAGCGAAAAAAAAGTGCAGTAAATGTTTTTCATAGCATTGTTTTCAAGAAAAACTTTGACTTCACTTCTATTTTCATTTATTGAACATAATTAATTGCCAACATTTTCCAACATCAGTAATTCACATTCATAGAAAGAGGATTGGATTACGATGAGGGAGCCCCCCCAAAAATTTAGTGTTTGAATGCCTGACCAAAAAAGTTTTAGAACCACTGGTTTAACTCTCGCCCTGTGTTGGCTGGGATAGGCTCCCGGGGGGGGGGGGGGGGGGGGGGGGGGGGGGGGGGGGGGGGGGGGGGGGGGGGGGGGGG
>JAVQIZ010240934.1:0-10429 GCA_036023535.2 Galaxias brevipinnis | reverse complement strand
CCTACCCCCACCCATCCCCACACTCCGCCGCAGCACCAGTGAGGTTTGGTCTGCCTCTCTCCGGCCCTTACACGGGCTGCTCCAAGGGCGTCTCCCAAAACAACGGGCCGATTCATCAGGAGGCAGACATGACCTCCAAGCCGTGACAATGTCTAAGACGCGCGCCGAGCCCCGAGTCAATAACCAGCCCATTCACTCAGCCCAGGGGAATCTGCCCATTGTTTCCGTTTCAACAGTGGTCTCTGTGACGGGCCATCCTTCAGCACCCGATCTCTCCCGGAGCGGGTGGGGGCCATTGTGTATCTCCTGGCCTTATCTGGCTCCCAGACAGAGGAATCCTCAGAATGCAGCAGGAATGCCTAGATAGGGAGAGAGGGCTGGGCAGGGAGGATGATGAGCTGACCCGAGGAGACTTTCTGACCGGCTGACCTAAGATGGAGGTGTTAAGAAGCCCCGTCAGAGAGTAGCACGCACGCCATATTTGTTTTTTACACTTTAACAGATGTTCACGTTTAGCAGAGCAGTGATTTTCTTTTTTTCCGTTTTTAGGTACATGGTCAGTGTAAAAGCATGGTCCACAAAACAATCTGTTCCAGAAATACAAGACGAAATACACGATGGCTCATCCTTCAAAATGAAAAAAAACAAAAAACTGTACTATTAGTATTTCTACTGTGATCTATTGGCTTGTGGTGTCTCCAGAATGCAGGACCCTCCGTGCCTCTGGAGCCAGTGTCCATACAAGGCTCTGCATAACTCCCCGGGGAGCAGACACAGCGTGAGAGGAGCCAGCCGTGGCCAAACGAAGACACGGGGAGAGGCTCTTCTTTTCGAATAACGTCCACACGCTCATGTTTATTCCTGGTCGCGAACATTTGCTTGCGAGGGGTTTAACGGAGCGGTACGCTCTAGAAAACTCAATTAGCAGATTTATGGCTCCTTCAGCCTCTGATCACACTTACTCTCTCACACACATAGACACACACACTCTCGCACACACACGCACACACACTCAAACGCAAACACACACACACACAAAATCAGGGGGGAGTGGAGCAGAACAGTTAGTCGAGAGTAAAAGGCTGGCAAAACCTTGGATCCAATAACAACAGGGTCATGCACCTATTACCTCCCAGGATCAATTCAAGAGGAGCAATCTTCATAAAACGGCAACTGGGCCAATCTATTGACCCGCATAACATAAAAGCAACTATTCAATTACTTTCCCAATATAATCTCCATTGCCTGTCTCTTTAGTAAACAACGATGTGCTTTGGTGTCCGTACGTTGGCAGGCCAAGTGTTAAACAGTGAATGTGGAACGCTAATACACTCCAGCCAGCACACTCCCCCAGAATAAGGCCATTCTCTAATAGACTTAGATAGAGAGTCCAAACTAAACAAGCAGGCCATTAATCCTGCGGAGGCCACTGGCTACTGGCGGAGGCACACGGGGGGTGCGCACGCATACACCCGCACACACACACACACACACACACACACACACACACACACACACACACACACACAAACCGCCTGGTCGAGTTGGGCTGGGCAACTCGTCTCAGTTACAACCCGGGGTTTGAGAGGAGAGGCCTTGGTCGCGTACTGCCAGAGAGGTTCAGCTGAGGTTGCAGCAGGACAGAGGGCAGAGGGATAGAGACCGCCCTTTAAGTAAAGGAGAGGAGGCGTCTCGGAGAGAAACAACTGACATCCATCTTCTCTTTGCCCGCCCCCTTCCTCCCTCCATCCCTCCCTCCCCCGGGGAGGTGACAGGGGTCCTTCTTACGGGCGTAATCCCGCATAGGGAGAGCCGTCACTTGCCGCAGATGCCCGGCCGCCGACGCTCCAGATGGGAGCAGGATGCCAAGCAATTAAATGGAAACTCTCTGGTTCAACAGTTACGGTCTGGAACCATTTTAATAGGCTGGAAACTATTTCCAACATGGTTGAAGCTCCTGATGCCGACCAGAGACAAAGGAGAGCATTGTGAAGGCCTGGGGTATTTTTTTCTTCCCTGATCAAGTCGACTGCCAAGAGGCAGGGAACAGGCGACAGACCCCAGAGCTGTCATCTGTTGTTGCTTCAGAAGCACCCCCACCTACAAACCCCCCACCCCCCACCCACCCTCACACACACTCACACACACTCACGCACACACAGAGACAAACATATAGACACACACAAACACAGACAGACACAGACAGAGAGACAGACAGACAGACAGACAGACAGACAGACAGACAGACAGACACACACATACAAACATGTACAAACACACATCATACACAGGCCCGGCTACCACAAAATGAAACAGGCCGTTGCTCCCCATAGGATAATGCTGCAGCATAGCAACCAGCCCCTTGGTGGCTTTTTGCCAATATCCTGAAACAATTATGATAACCCCGATCTGGCCCCGCTCTCAGGGGAAGTAATTACATGAGAAAGTTCAAGTTAGTAAAACCACCGTGGATTCCTAGTATGGGTGTGTCATTTAGTTAACCCCCCCCCCCAAAAAAAACAATATGCGTACAGCATGCGTCAATAGACGAAAACACTTCCTACACTAGGGATAGGCACGGTTATTTGAATATTTGATTATTCTAAATGACATGGGTATTCGAGTAAAGCGGTAGTTATTCATTTACTTTTTTGCCTAAAGTTAATATAAATATTATTCATTAGTTATTTTAATTACATATTTTTTTGTTAAACGTGTATACCAATGCCATTAAAATATGTGAAACGTAGAAAGTAAAAACTAAATTGCAATACATTAGACACATTGTGTTTCTCCCTCTTTCCGCATTACGTAGTTTAAACGTTCAGGCAGCGCGCACATTAAAGGCACGAGTAGTGTGCTCGATACACCGATACTAACACATGCGCTTTATAGAGGTGACTCTCCTCTCGGTGATCAAAGAAAATGTGAAAACAATTCTGAAATACATTTGTTTAGCGAAGTCCAGATCACGGAAGCTATTCAGGCTACATTGTGAGTTCACTATATATATATATATATATATATATATATATATATAGTATATATAGTATATATAATCTTTTCATCTTGGTTAATCGACTACCCCAATTTTTTTTATTTTTATATTTGAACAGTGATAGGGCCTAAAATGTCCATTCCTATCCTACACACAATGGCCCCACTTCAGTTGCAGAGGCAGCATGGCTATCTATCCCTCCTTCACACATATACTGTTTCTTTAGCAGCTAGTGCACACACACACACACACACACACACACACACACACACATCATTTGGAGAGTGTGTGCTCCGTTTTGCATGGGAGTCCATTCTCTGGGTGACTTCCTGTGCCTATCTCTAGAGCTTTCGCCGTGGGGGTACTTGGTCAACGGATAAAAGTGCCATTAGGCCAGGCCATCGCTCAGCGCCGAGATTGAATCCAGGCTCAAGGAAGTGGCAGACTTGCTTCATCAAGACCATGCCTTATAGAGACGTTTGTGTGTGTGTGCGTGAGTGTGTGTGTGTGTGTGTGACCTAGCCCTGAGATCTCTGAGCATAGTGGGGACATGTGAAGCTCCTTCCTCCTTCCTCCATCCCTCCCTCCCTCCATCCCCAGTAGCTGCTCTCCCCGGCAGGCTATGACCCGCCCAGTTCACTCACTCCATAAATCACCGTCAGCGTCCCCCCCTTCTCTCTCTCTTTCTCTTTCTCTCTCCCTCCACCATGCGGCACATGAAACGAGGCTACCACAGAGCCGCCCTTTCTCGGCCGATGAGGCGACCTCACTCCTCCCACTGTGCGGGCGAGCGAGAAGACAAGAGTTGAAACACACGCAGTCACGTCTGAATGTGTGTGTGTGTGTGTGTGCCAGTGCGGTGGGTGTGCGTAAACGGACTTTCCGACCCATGCGGGCCTGGAGCGACGCGCCCCCTGCCCCCTGCCCCTCCCCCCCCCCTCCCCCCCGAGAACAGAGGTGTCTGTCGCCATGGCAGCGTCTGGGAGTCTGGTCGCCAGGGCACGTACGTAACGTACTGAAAAACCAGCAGGCCCCTTTGATATTCAAATGCACTTGAATGCCAAATCCCAATGGCCCAGTGTCTGCCGCGGCACCTGTGACACGAGAACATGCACGGGGAGGTGGTTAGGAGAGCTTCCTGTGTGCGTTCTCGGCCCTGTGGCCACCATGTCGTCACTGGCACTCCGTCCTGACGATACATACAAGTTCACGGTGAACATGGAGTCAAAGGGAAGCCGAAGACCAATCCGCCGATCGCTTCGTGGAAACCCATTTATAACAACCACCTCCCCACGACGGGCCCACCTGAAATCAGACGGAACCGGCACGACTGAATAACAGAAGGTCGGCCCAAAAATGGATGCCGGCCTCTAGCCCGCCACGGGAGCGCTGACTGTAAAAGGTCGGCCGTCTCAGACATCCCCGGGGGTCTGAGATATTTTCTTAACTTAGGCCAACATGCTTGCGCCATGACGCCAGCGCTTTGGGGGCTCCGGCTTAATTAAAACACTGGCCGGCGCGTCACAAGGTGTAAGGACCCTGAGAGCATTCCCGTGTCCCCCCGGAGCGTTTCCTACCACTGGGGCCAAGGTGTGTCATGACCACGAGGCTCCGGTAGGAGCAGGGAGCCAAAATAAAACCCCGGGCTGAGATGACTCACTCGGGGCGGGGGGGGGACGGACGGGGGACGAGCGTGGGGCCCCTGCTCTGACATGTCTGCGGAACGCCTCGGTCCGGGGGCAGCCGTGCCAGTGTGGTGGCTCACCGGATGAGTCACCTCTTCCGTCGGCCTCCCTGCCCGGCTCCTTGCTGCCATGTCAGACAGTGTCAGACGGTGTCAGCGCCGGCCTGCTTCCCCGTCTCTGGTCTCTGCTCCGGGGGTCGAGGCGCGCTGCCACGGATAAACGCCGGCTCTCGTCGCGAGGCTCAGAGGGGGCGGGGGGGGGGGGGGGTGTGAGTTATGTATCGCCCCGGCGATAACGGCCGCTATTCCCGGACCTATCCACACTGCCGCCATGATATAGACTCTGTTTCGCGCCTGCTCACAACCAAACCCCCCTACGAGACACACACACACACACACACACACACACACACACACACACACCCACAGACATTATCTATCCCTAAACTTTCAAAACAGCCTGTTCTCCTCCTGAAGTCTCACGCTACATGTTTCCCATGGATGCGTGGGGAAGCTGAGCGCAGTGTGGCACTCTCTCAGCCGCAGGAGCCGAGCCTGGGCTGAGAACACTCCTCTCCTGCTACCCGGGCCCTGGGCCTCACCGGCCAATAAAGTTGGGTACCAAATTTGGAATTTTAAGGGTACAGACCGAATTAAGTCGGTACTACCGTAGCTAGGTATTAGCTCGCAAATAATACCACACAGTTACATGATACTTCTTCAGTTATTGGTTGCTCAATTTAGTTATGTATTTTTAGACAAACGTTTAAAAACAGAACCCTATTGCTAAGAAGTTAAAGTACTCTTGCCAGACAGTAAGTACTAAAAAAAGGTACGAATTCCAGGTCCCGGTACCCGTATCGGGTTAAATGCGAGAGGTACCCAACCCTACCGGTCAGGTCCCTTTTCCCGCGGCCACACGGCCAAATCCCAGGCTGGACAATGTGCCGTCGATGCTCCTGCTGAGCTCCAGCCGGGCCTGTGGTCTGACAGGCTGACGCCCTATCACCGGCCGTCACGGCTCACCCCGGGCCGGATACCAGATAGGAGACCACCCGTATCTGAAGCCCCTCTGGTCAGAGACGATAGGCCCCTCTGCAGCCATGCACTCATAATCTCCCTCTACTTGTGTGTGTGTGTGTGTGTGTGTGTGTGTGTGTGCCTTTCATGTTCTTTTGCGTGTTTATACCCGCGGTAGGGTGCACTCTTGTCCACTAACGAGCAGGCAGGGGTGCGTGAGAGAGAGGGACGGGCTGCCTGTGTGGCCCCTTAGGAAAGGCCGGAGACGAGACAGCATCGCTTTTCCAACGCGCGCGGCCAGAAACGGCGGCCCCCGAGTTAACGACGGCACACCAGACGCATGGGAAAGGCGGTCCGTCACGTCGTCAACACAAAGGCCGACAGTCTTTGGTAGCCGCTCGCCGGACGGGCGGATGGTGGTCCTTAATGACTGCGATGTAAACAAAATTAGTCAGCGGTGCGAAAAATGCCGGGGAGCAGAATAGGAGGGGGGAGAGGAAGAGGGGGGGGGGGGGTTCAACTCTGCACGCACAAACGTGACCGAGAGGAAACTGCATTCCACGGTGCGGATGAATGGCTCGCGTATGAGGGGGTGAAAAACATCAGAGTCACAATGCTGCAATCCCCTGGAACAAAGACCACTTTGTGCTCCAGCATGCTACAGGCATGTACACACGGATACAAGCGGCGCACGCACGCACACACAAAAGCGCGTAGAGAAACAAAGCACTTATACACACACACACACACGCGCGCGCGAAAGAAAAAAAAAACACACCCCTTCCCATCTCGCCACGCCTCCCACCTTGTTTCCATGGCTGGAGGACACACATCTGGAGTTGGGCTAGGACATTTAGGGCCGTATTTGTTTAAACACACACATGCACTCTGAAATGGGAGTGAACCTCAGCTCCTTTCTGACTGGGCTCAGACAAAAGAGAAGAGTGCCCCACTGCACGCTGGGACTTTGAGTTAACCCCTAACTCGGTCTCATAATGGCCCCTCAACCAGATAGGAGTTGGGTGAAAAGTTTAATTAAAAAGGCTCCGGGCCGATTTCCGACATTCTTTAGCAGGAGGAACAACTGCTTTCTGGCCGCGTCGAGGCCGCCACATGTTTTCCAAGTGTCTGTTTTGGCTGGGCTAGGTTGACAGACAAGAGGGGCAGACAGACGCAGCACGGCGAAAGGAGCAGGCTGATATTCTAGGGGCTTTCCTCCACAGGAGCATCTGTGTCATTACACACACACACACACACACACACACACACACACACACATATGGGTGGAGGAGAGTGGGATAAACAAAGCAGTAAGCCATATATCATTCAGCCCAGCGGGTGGAATGCAAAAACAAGCTCTCGGACAGGTAAGCACACGTCAGGCTAGCTAGAGGCGCTAGCTACGGAGCACAACGAAGCAGCGTCTGTGGAGGGTCCACCGCACAATGCAGCTACTACACCTACCTGCTTCGTCAACGACACACGCAACCCGACTCCACGCTAGCTTAGCAACGAGAAGTGTAATGGTATTAAAAAAAAAAATTCAAGTAAGAAAACACTGCGAGGTTAGTGGCTTAACTCCTCATTGAGTTAATGAGTGTGAGTACCGTGGCTTGATGAGCGATGAATGAAAAGGGGGAGGGGGTGGGGGGGGGGGGGAGACATGTTGACACGGGGGCTGTGGGCCAGCCAGCGTCTGTCGTCTTCATCAGCCAGGGGAGCCCGCGGGAGACAGACAGAGAGACTCCTCAGGCCCGGCGCAAACAAGGCCCGTTGGCCCCCGCCTCTGTAACGAAGGCACTAATGTGAGTGGGTGAGCAGTGCGTGCGTGTGCGTGTGTGCGTGTGTGCGCGTGTGTGCGTGCGTGCGTGCGTGCGTGCATGCGTGCGTGCGTGTGTGAGTGTGTGCTTGGGTGGTTGGGCTAAGGCTCACCCAGTCTTCAAAGGTGGCACTGGGCGCTTATCAACAAACGGCCTTTCATCGGACACGAGAGGACGGAGAGATTAAAGGAGCGCTAATGCACCTCGGTGCGCTCACACACACACACACACACAAACGCACACACACACACACACACACACACACACACACACACACGCACGCACGCACACACACACACATCCACTCTGCTCCATCTGTCAGTACCCGGGACAGAGGAGGTAGCTCGAACACAAAGGTAATACACTCTTGCGCACACACACACACATACGCGCACGCACGCACGCACGCACGCACGCACGCACACACACACACACACACACATTAAGGTGAGCCGCATCCATAAGTGCCTCCCATCAGTCACAGTCATTTGGCCCGTGGTTTGAGCGTGTCCAGAAGGATCAGAGAAGGTCCCATCTGGTAAACACTCCATGTCCGCGATGACATCACGGCCAGCTCACACATCTGAGCCGGAAGAGTGACGTCACGGTGATGTCACGGCCCCATGGCAGCCCTCGATGCTCGGTGGAAAACAATGACGAACCTCCCGGGGCCACCTCCACTCCGCTTCCTCCTGCTACTGAGCCACACAACTTCCCAACTTCCCAAAGCAACCCCCCCCCCCAGGTCACAGCCTCGGTCCTCCACATCTAAGGCCCTCCCAGCACGGGGTGAACGGGGGTCCGGGAAAGGGCTCCCTGGTGCCGTGACCTCTCCACCCCGAGCCGGCTGCCGATCCCAGCCCCTGAGACCTCTATATTTATGTGACACAGTAACAAGCTCCTGTCCTGTCCTGTCTTCTGCTCCAACAGGCCTGCAGCTGCTGCCGTCCTCCTCCTCCTCCTCCTCCTCCTCCTCCTCTTCCTCCTTCCCCCACACAACCTACTCTGTACACTCCTGTGTTCAGGGATGAGGGCAGCGCACACAAACACACCGCCGTCCCTGAGTCATCCGCGATGGCTCCAGCGTGAGCTCGACTAAGTATTGACAGAGGATACGTCTCATTGTGAACTCCCCAGCGATGGGGATAAGCGAAACATCAGACGCCTCTATGCAGGGAGGACGCATCGTGGGGGGGCAAGCCATATTTCATGCGAGGCCACCCCAGCACAACAAAGCGCCAACTGGTGATAGCGTAGCGGCTCGAGAGTGAAGTGGCCAGTCGAGGCGCCTGGCCAACGAGGGGCGGGCGTGCCAGGAGAGCCGGGGGCCAAGAGAGCCGGCCAGCCAGCGTAGGGGAGAACAGCGACGAGGAGCCCCAGCCACCTGGGCCCATTAGGCAGGGTGCTGACAACTGCAGCGGACCCCGGAGGGATCCCACCCAAACGGGCCCGATGAATAGAGGGAGGGAGGAGAGGCAGCAGGCAGGGTCAAGGTCGCCCTTCATTCACTGGCAGGCCGACAGCGGAGCGATCCCAGCAGCCTTGTTAGCCAAGCTACTACAATAACAAGCAGGCTGCTGTTGGCACTGGCTAACTGGCTAGGCTAACAGTAGCGCTAATGCTAACGCTAGTGCTAACATCGTACAGTGTTGTCCGTGCCACCCACAGACCGTAGCATCTAAACTAGCATGTTTAAGAGCTCCATGTTTTACATGAAAAGGGGAAGGCTGGGAGAGGGTTAAACGAGGAGCGCGGTTTTCAGAGGCATTTCAATTAGCTGAGTCACTGCATAAGATTTCCTTTGTAATTTTACGATGCCCTTTCATCTCCTGTTCCCATAGAAGCCAGCGAAGGAGCACAGATGCTCAAACACCGCTGGCACACTGGGGCCTGCTTTATGTCTCTGCCCCAGATCATAAACACACATTATTAAACACACACACGCACACACACACACACACACACACACGACCCCTCCTGTGGCTCTCCTTCAGCTGCCATGCCCCTAACACCAACCCCCCTTCTGGTGGAGCAGAGGCCTCTGAAACACACCATGGCTCTGTCATTTGATCCTTTGCATCAAACCTGTTCAAATAGCTGCTCCACGCGGCACAGTAGCCATGCCTGAAGTGCACTTATATGTCTGTGGGTTCTAGACGTTGCCCCTTCCTCCTCGCCGTGGGCTTTCTTGTGAGCGCAACGCGCCCCTTGCCTTACGAGAACGCCCGCGCTGCTGTGGTGCCGTGATAGACCTCCGCCGCGTCGACCTTTGGAGAGACCTTCGCTGCCCAGTGCAGAGTGACAGGCGTCGCCAAAACGGATGGAAAACCCGCAGCAAGCCCGCTCACGCAGACAGCCCATACACAGAGCATAAGCCAGGAAAGAGTTCCGCCGACCCCGTTGAACCGAGGCTAATGATTCTAGCATGGCAGCATACTGTCTGTTCCCCCAGGGTGTGTCCTATCCGGCGCCACACACGGCCATGATGCCCACACACACACGCACACACACACACACACACACACACACACACACCACTCCTCTGCAGGAGAGATTTGTCCGCAGGAGACGTCAATGAATTTTTTCATTTCACTGCGGAATTCACTTTTGCTCACAGAGCTTACTTGTGAGCACGGCACGTTATCTCCCTGGCCACGCCGAGGCCTTCCCCGCAAGCAACAGAGGGGCTGGCCAGGCCCAGCCTGCTGTACCCAGCCAACCCAGGCTGGCCTGCTTTCCCTCCCTCTGCCTGCTTCTTCCTCTCTCTCTCTCTCTCTCTCTCTCTTTCTCTCTCTTCCTCCCTCCCTCTCCCTCCCTCTCCCTCCCTCCCTCCCTCTCTCTCTCTATCTCTTCCTCCCTCCCTCTCTCTCTCTCTCTCTCTCTCTCTCTCTCTCTCTCTCTCTCTCT
>JAVQIZ010240920.1:0-49834 GCA_036023535.2 Galaxias brevipinnis | reverse complement strand
GTGTGTGTGTGTGTGTGTGTGTGTGTGTGTGTGTGTGTGTGTGTGTGTGTGTGTGTGTGTGTGTGTGTGTGTTTGTTGACCGGACTTTCCTGTCTGACCTGTGTAAGGTGACACCTCTCCGATAGAAAACAGCTAGGAGCTGACAAAGGAAAAATTTAATTGAGACAAGGCTGTTTTAAGTGGTGTCAGGGAGGGAAGATGTGCGAAAGAGATTCTATCTACCTTCTACATTGATTTTGGTTCACAGATCTGGAGCATTCAAAGTTTGATGGCCCTGTAACAATTCCAGGCTAAATCTGGACTAAATTCAACATAAATCGCAAGACAAAGCAATGCTTAACTTAAAAGTTCCATAGCTGACATTTTCGATGATTGAAAGGATGTCTTCAAAGGCCGTTTTACACCAATTTATCATTGCTTTAACTCAGTGACTAGGTAACCAAATGTTACCAACATTCTCTCCTTCTCTGAACCATCTCCTCTCCTCTTCCTCTCAGTTTAGTTTGGGGAGTGAGGAAGACTTGGAAAAACCAGCCACCCTCCTCCCTCCAGCCTACATTCAGATTGAAAGTGAAGATCGTTCCACCTTAGAGGAAGGTACTGTGACAGAGGTCTGTGAAAAGCGGGAGCAGGTGTTGCGAAATGCAGTCCAGGAATCGACGGAAAGAGAAGAGAACGAGAAAGAATTCTCCATCAGGCAAGTGTTTCAATCTTAAACAAGTGGATATGGCTACAGTCCACCTGTCGGATCTTATCTGGTTTGGTTTAAAGCACATGTGCTTACTCGAGTTATGGGCAAGCAAATTTGGGAGCAGGTCTTGCGATATTTGAAATCATGTTCGATCTTTAATTTAGAAGGAAGCTTATTATTGGGTCCCACATTTTGTTTCAATACTGAAATCGATTTACTACAAAATGTTGAGTTTGTTCTTGTGTTGTCTTACAATTTCAGCAACTTATTTGATTAACGATTAGACACCAGTACGATATTAAATGGTGTTAGAAGACTTCATGACATGCTTAACCTATTTGACCAAAACCCTCTTTTTTTAATTGATAAAATATTGTCAAACTATCTCAATCTACAAACTTAATCTAGTGAAATGAAAAGAGGAGTAGATATTAAATCAAAATAACATTGCATTTCATGCAACAATGTTTTCGTTTAAGCTGTACAGAACATAATTTGGACCTTAAAGGCCTATATTCTCGATCGGTTAGTTAGTAGCAAGAGACTCATCTGGTAGAAACACAAGCATAGCAGTCAGTATGAATTATTTGGTAATGCTCTCAATAATGCATTGGACTAACTGGGAGGTCAGGGGTTGCTGGATGGTGCAGGTTCTCGTTGCCTGTGATGTCGTTAATTTCAGGATTTCTGACGGATCCAGGTTTCAGACATTGTCGCTGCTGTCATGTAGCATTGCAGTATTATGCTTGAGTGAAAGCAGCCCAGGGATGACTCGTTTAGTGGCTCTGTGAACCCGGCGTGTTTTTAGAGCCCTCTGTTGGTGAGGAGGCAATATAGCGCCCAACCTCTATAGCATTGCTGCATTAATGCAGAATCAGCATTAATGTATACAGAAAAGAAAGGCAAGTCATGGTTTAAATGGATGCACATGTTTTTATTAGTATTATCATGGCACTAGGTAATTTACCACTGACTTACACAATAGCTTTGTTTGAAATAATGTATGGTATTTAAAATAGGAATGATGACTTGCCGTGAGGTGTTCTAGAGCCCTCTGTTGGAGAATGGGTTAAATACAACTAAATACCACATTCCCTGGTCGTGTTTTTACAAAATGAGAATTGTGCATCTAACCAATCAGAAAGAGAAGTAATAACTCAAATCTATGTCTTTATGTTATTTGTTTATTGTATTTTTTATTTTTACCATTATTTTTCTGGACAAATCCTGATGAATAGTGTTTCAAATTGGAATCATATTTAACTTAATCTTAAGTATTTCCCAAGTTCTTGAACTAGATATATTGGAAATAGTTCAACTACAATATAATTTCACACATTTGTTCTTACAATGATAATATAAAGATCAATGAAATTCAGTCAGATGCATGCTTAGATATGTCTGAATTCTTCATGTACATTAGGCGATGCATTGTTTTCAGGTGTCATAATAATCCTCAAAGGTTTGGTTAACATGAAAACCTTTGTACAGCTCCGTCAGGTTCCCTCTTGACGTCTCCCCCCGGGCCGGCTGGTTCCGCAGAATGGCGGGGGCCCAGCGGAACAGCTACGACCTGAGGGAACGCATCTGCATCGGCAGCATGACGGCCCTGGAGACGGCAGTGTATCAGAAAGTGCCCACTGACGAGGCCGAGGCCCAGATGCTGGCCAGCTCAGACCTGGACGACATGAAGAGTAAGATAACCTCTAGTCCTAACCCTGGCTCTGCAAAGAACATTACAAGTAAGATATCCTCTAGTCCTAACCCTGGCTCTATAAAGAACAGTAAGAGTAAGACATCCTCTAGTGCTAACCCTGGCTCTATAAAGAACATTACAAGTAAGATATCCTCTAGTCCTAACCCTGGCTCTGCAAAGATCATTACAAGGAAGACCCATCTAGTCCTAACCCTGGCTCTGTAAAGATTAGTACAAGAAAGACCCATCTGGTCCTAACCCTGCTTCTGCAAAGAACAGTAAGAGTAAGATATCCTCTAGTCCTAACCCTGGCTCTGCAAAGAACACTAAGAGTAGATGCTCTAGTTGTAACCCTGGCTCTGCAAAGAACGCTAAGAGTAGATGCTCTAGTCCTAACCCTGGCTCTGCAAAGAACAGTAAGAGTAAGATATCCTCTAGTTATCTACCTCTAGTCTAGTAGTAAGGTAACCCGCTTGCCTTCTGATGTGAAAGGCCCTAGCGTAGCGGAAAATCGTTTAGGAAACTCACGTAAAATGAAAAGTCAGAGTCAGTTGATGGCTATTTTTCTTCTATTTTTGTTCTTTTTGTGTGTGAGGGGTCGGGGGCAGGTGGGGTTCTCATTGAGGATCCTGGTGGCGTGATGGTAGAAGCTCTTCCTGAGTAATATCACCTTTAGTTTTAATCCTTCCTCTGTAAATATCATGAAGTGTAAGACCTCTCTATATTAATCCTGGCTCTGTAAATATCATGAAGTGTAAGACCCCTCTATATTAATCCTTCCTTTGTAAATATCATGAAGTGTAAGACCCTTCTATATTATTCCTGGCTCTGTAAATATCATGATAATTCAACATTCATTTATCAGAATGTGACAGACGTTGCCCGTTTCCCTCCTGTAATTGGCCACTTACTTTCATGTGGCTGACTTGCTTGACTACTTCCAGATGACTTCCAGAGGA
This sequence comes from Galaxias brevipinnis, assembly GCA_036023535.2. NCBI lineage: Eukaryota > Metazoa > Chordata > Actinopteri > Galaxiiformes > Galaxiidae > Galaxias > Galaxias brevipinnis. The sequence goes on along the minus strand of JAVQIZ010240920.1, from coordinate 46,488 downwards.
ACAAAGAATATGCCTTTGACAAAGAGGGAAAGAGGGATTGTATCGCAATCACACCCTTATTCACTTGGTTTAATGCATGCATCCTTTTATTTGTGTTCATGTTAAATTGGTACTTCTAGACTTGGCACAGTGTGATTTTTTTAAATATATATTATATACAGCAGTGGTCGGTGGATTTATTTACAGGTGGGGCACAAAAAAAAACAACCAACATTTAAATGCGCTAAAACACTAATATTCTATAGACAAGACCCACATGTTGATGTGCAAGTTATAGCACCACGGAAACCAACACTAGTTAATGAGCATCTTCAGATAACTATATACATTATGGAAGAAACATGTCTGAGAAACATAGTCACACATACACATTACACACAAACACACACACAGAGAGTGAGGGAGTCTAGTTGGGGTGGAGGATCATATGAGCTGATTTGACCAAGGAGGGTGTGTGCTTGGAGATCCTTTGGTGTGTAGTTGGAAAGGCTGGGCCAGGTGTAGGGTACACTGACAGGGGTAGCGGCTTTACCTCTGTGTGGCTTTAGGGTGAAGTCGTAGAGTAGAGATTGCGGGTGCAATAAGTTAGGAAGAACTAACAAATGCAGTACGAAAATAGCAAGATGCGGTCGCCAGAATGAAGAGTGAGAGATAGGATAGGCAGAAAGTGTTGGAAAAAAGAGAAATAAGTCATAAGGTCAAGTTAAGCGAAATGGGAAACTGTTGGGGACTGCGTCCTCGGGCACTAATTAACACGGGGCTTCCAGTCGATTGTCCTTCAGCGCTGACTCTGCCCCTGGCTCTTCCTGCTCTTACCCAGCACAGGAATCATCGACCACGCCGACACACTGGAAATAGAAGCACTCCACCCGTGCTCCCATCCAGCCATCGGACATGAAGATGAGCCGTCATCCCCAGTTGAGCCATTTGTGCCCCATATCCTGTCCACTCCAACAAATCTATATTTGGCTTATTCACGGGCAGCAAACACGGCAAATGTTTTCTTGTGTGGAATCAAATGAGCAGGGGTGGTTTATACACCCACTTGCGTGTATCCAGACCTATTGATTTTTGGCACCGGTTTTATACTAGCATTCAAATGTATCCACTTGGCAGTTGGCAGCAGGTGTTTGATTGACTTCAAAGCCAGGATCTAGTGTCGTAATAATTGTTGCACATTTTATGGTCCAGTGTAAATTCCCACAGGATGTTCATATAAGCATAGACAATATCAGTGAATTGTATTCTTGCCCCCCATGATATCATGCACCGTACACCAGCCAGCCTTCAGTACTGTAGTTCCAATTTTTGCAAAAATTAACAACCCACACACACAGGTTAAACTTAATGTCCATTTAGTTTATTCTTGTTACCTCTGTGTATAAGTGATGCCACCGTTCTGGAGTTCTAGCACAGTTTCCATGGAGACCTGTGGAAGCATTCACCCTAGCGACACGTCCGAGGTGCTTAGGCTGGCATGGCATCTTTTACACAATAAGAGTGAAAGTGTTTGTTTCAGTGTGAGGAATGTCTAGGGTATACAACCATGCAAAATAACTTATCTCAGCTCATTCTCCAGATTGTTCTAAGTGATAAGTCTGAAAGAACAACAGGTTCTACCACTGGTTAGCTTGTTTTTAAGACAACTAAGAAACCAATGCTGCTCTTTTATCCAAAATTCTAAATCAGAATATTACTTGTCTGTCACAACTGAAAATCTTAATGATCCTAAGAGATTCTGACCCATAAAGTCGCTTTAGTTAGCATAAATTCTCAAGTTGTACCTACCTTTGTAATGTCATGATGGATTCTGTTGCTGTATCTTCTGCCTCTCGATTTGACTCTAATTGTTCTGCATCTGTCAAACCCTGTACTGACTTTCCAGTGTCAGTCTTGATTTTGTTCCTTTGTGCAGGAAATTCATAAAGCCCTAAAAACTTTAAATCCCAGGAAACCCCCAGGACTTGATCTTATTGATTCTTACTTTTTGAAATTGGCAGCTGGTTTTGTAACACAGCCTCTTGCATATCTTTTTAACCTTACGAAAATAAGGAAATTCCTAGTGTCTTTATCATACAGAAAAGTGGTAGACAGGGTAGACAGCACACCACCAACACTGCATCTGCCCCTACGTTAATTGGAAAAAGGTTGTTTGTGTAATTGGCTCCCTCAGCATGGAATACATCACAGATGGCTTAATTATTCTTATTGAATACTTATAAATTCAGAATGAAAGAATTAAAGGCAGTTTCCTTAAGATTCCCTGGTTACAAAACTGACCCCTATGATTTTTAAGTGTAAGATCCCTGCGCTTGATTTTTTGCTATTTTAATGTTGTCTTGTTTTGTGTTTTCTGTTTGTAACTACTGCATGTGTATTTATGCATGGTGCTACCTGTCCTGGCCAGGTCTCCTTTGAGAAATAGATTCTTAAGCTCAATGGGACTTTCATTGATAATTAAAGGTTAAATATAAAAATTTGAGTATGGATGCCATTCCAAATAGGTTCCATGTGAACCTAAAGAGGCTTTAACTCTATGTGCTTCTGACCTGACCCACACCATTCCATCCCAGCACCCACACGATCAATGAATTATCGATGTCATGGAAACGGGCGGAGCGACCATCAAAGCACCCAAAAAATTAGATCACTTTGTATCGATGCGTTTTTGGACCGATTGCTGTAGCAGTTTGGTCCCAGGGTTTTCTCTTGCTTTGGGATCGTCGTTATAGGCTTCCAGAAAGAGACCGCTGCAGTTGGAGAACTTGTCCTACCCCAGGCCTACTTAGTGAAAAAAACACTATCACCTGTCTGGCTTCTCCTTGGTATCTTTTGGTGGATGTAAATTTTTCTGTGGAAAAACCTTTCATCAAGCACATATTTGTTCTCCTGCCTTTTCCAACTGGGTCTTAACCAACTTTACAAGGCTACGCACGCCAGCAACCTCTTGAGTGAGTGACGGCGTTCCAGAGTTTAGAGCCCTGGATGAACAGGCTGTCCACTCGCAGCGGGACGGGGAGGTGGAGGCACCGTCCGTGGAGATGACAGACGCCGGAGGTCAGGGGGAGCAGGGACACGGGCCTCAGGATGGGGACCTTGGGGCGGATCAGCATGGAGGAGGACAGCGCTCTGTCCATAGAGGCCTGGGCACGCCGACACAGAACCATGGCCACCGCAGCTCTGGTTTCCACCAGGACGGCTTTGAGGATTTTGATGAGTTTGTGTTTGATTTCGACGACTACGACCTGCTGGAGTCCATCCACACTCACCTGGGCTCGCCACTGGAGCCCATTCGTAAGTACCGGTGTCAGGCAGTGGAAACATTTTCATTATACAAGGTTCGGGATCCTGTCTGATAACGGCAGTGCATAATACCAATACCAATACCACTGTGGGAATCCCAAAATGGTTGCCTCTGCTTCTATGATTGAGTTTAGAGGACCAGTAGCAAGTCTTTTAAAAAACGAGTGCCAGTGTAATAGGACGACCGTAGAAGCTATGTGGGTAGGAAAGTGATGTCAAATATAAGGTTAATCAATCAAAGTACTGATTCATGTTGTGTTAAACTCTTTCAATAAAATTATACAAATCTGTGGAGATCTGAGAACGAGATATATCCAACTAACAATGGTCAGTGATATATCAGGCTTATGTTTGATTTACTAAAGTATAAATCACATGAAATATTCTTTGGAAAGGTTGGTTATGTAATAGATTGATTTTACGGCATACATAATCTGAGTTGATGACATCAAGGTGACGACATCGAGGTTCCCTGGGTGACTGTTTCGGAAGCAACTGTTATTCTAAAAGTTTTTCCATGTGCGCCTACCACTGCTGCTCTGAGGGAGGACAAGCCCAGTGTTGCTATTGACCAACCGGAAGGCAGTTGTTTCCATTGATTGACTGGAGCACCATGGGCTAATTAGTGCTAGGGTGTGGTGATAGCAGTGTGTTGTGATTGGACGCCTTCTCTGTGGATTGATCCGGTGGCCCACATTCAGCCCTGGGCCCAGCTACAGCTGGGGCGGAAAGTCACCCCATTGACAGACTTTTTTTAAAACCTATGGAATCACTGAATTTGTAGGTCTCTCTGGTAGTAGTTCCTGAAAAGCCTCAATAGGAGTCACTGCTCATGGCGCTAACAAAAAGACAGGGAGGGACAGATTATTTCCATTATGACTGAGACTCCTCTCAGCCGGTCAGCCCTCTTCTTGCTCTAATGTTGTCTTAAACCAATGACCTGTCTTAAGAACCGATGAGTCAGCCAAGGCTCCACACAAGGGTTTCTGAGACCTTTCCCACAGTCAATACAATATGAACCATTGCCAATTAATAGATTAGATGTCTTTGAGGGTATTGCATTTGAACGGTTTCAGGGTTTCTGTTAATGGGGGTTTTGTGCCACTGTGCTGTTCTCGGGTGATTAATTTTTTGGTGGGGTTACAATCAGTGTGGGGCAGTAACTCAGTACTCAGAAGAGTAATGCATTACTGTTATGTGATTACTTTCACAAGTAACGAGTAGTGTAAGGGATTACATTTTTTCAAACAGTATTTATATTACAGTTACTAATCTAAGTAACGCTGAGTTACTGCATTGCAATAATTTATTTATTTTTTGTCATAGGCCATCTTATGAAGTTTTTATGCGTAGCAGGTCAGGGTAGGTCATGTCGGCTACTAGCAAAGATGCACTTCTTGCAGCTGCCAGTTGTCCGAAGTTCAAACTCCAATGGCCGAAAGATAAGGGTAGGAGAGAGCTTGTGAGGGAGCTTCTGACAGCAGTGTCACAAACTGCTAAACTGAATGATGATGTTAGCACTGCTCTGAGGTGAGTGTCACTGCTTCCAAAACGAGAGCAGGCTCTATGACACGTTGCGTATTCCTAATTTTATCGAATCAACAACATATAATTGATATTTAACGTTACCTGGCCGACACTGCAGGTTTTTAGTTAGATGTGGAGTTCACACAAGGTTACGTTAGCTTGTTCAAATTATACTGGAATGTCCTGGCATTTGCTCAAAATAACTAGGGAAAGTAACATAGTAATATAACGAGTAACGTAACTAATTACTTTTGATACCAAGTAATAAGTAACTGGTTACCTTACATAATGTATAAATTCAGCACTTACCTCTAAAAGTGTTTTTCCTAAAATATTTTATTTTCTGGAATTTTTAGCCTAGACAATAGTCACAAGGATTTATCAAAGGTGTTTGCCAGTTAACATTAGTATTTTTTTTAAAGCTGTTGGGTCTCAAAATAGGTTTGTGTCTTCTCTCGTGAACCTCAGAGACTGCTATAGAAAGACAGTGTCTGATTTCTGATGTCTCGGAATTTTTGCACGGCAGCCATTGCAAAACCCACTGCAAAGAACAGCCAAAATTCCAGTTTAATACCCAGTTACCCCTAGGAGAACTCCCAGACTTTCGAGCTGGAAGTGTTGGGTATTATTATTCTGGAGTCTGTGGAATGAAAGGACGAAGCCTGGGTCAAACTAGGTACAAAAAGATTCAGAAACAACCACGGTTTCCCAGACTGGGTTTATCCTGTCAAGTCTGTGTTCAAAGACATTGCACTACCCAAAAAAGAGGTAGTAGAACCCTGGCATGGAAAGACCGCCTCCTCAGAGGGTTCAGAAAGCCCCGGCACATTGCTAGAAAAAACAGAGCTCGAGCTGATCCTGGCCTCTGCTAAACTTCTCCAAATCCCCTGAAGATATATCTAAGAACCGTTCACCCTATATGTGTGTTTATAAACAACACACAAACACACCACAAAAACCTCTTATGATACGCTCAACTAAGCCTGTGTATATATATATATAGCCTAATTCTATTTTTCATATACACACACACACACTGTTAGTCTTTTCCCTGAGCCTTTGTCTTTATAATACCCGTATCTCCTCTTTTTCCCATATCAGATCACTGCCAGGCCACTCTAACTGGGTAGACGGTTTTTTTTCACCAAGGACAATTCAATCAAATATGGTTTGTGGGCTGAGGAGCCTTGCAAAATTGAATTATGTCTTTTTAACTTCCAAAGGTCTGTGGGCGATACCAACCCCCTAAATTATGACCCACGTCTGCTTTTCCGTGTTTGGCACATCTAACCTTCATACGCTCTTATTTCATATTTAACTCCATTTAGGAGCATAAATAGAAATTTTAAATCATATTTACCATTTTCAAAGAAAGGGCTCAACTGTCCTCATAAACAGTGTTGGAACGGTTTATTCCATGATTTAAACAAGAATGACTCCTTGATACAGAAATACCAATCAAAATAGAACCCCACAATCCTATTTTTTAAACATATATTTTGTTACAATCATGTAAAATTGTGTGCAGCATCGTTAGAAACTTGACCTTTGCCCCTTGTGGATTTACCTGATCTTCTATTGTTTGCGAATAGGTCACAGGTTCGAGGACAACCCCGGGGTGAGGCGCCACCTGGTGAAGAAGTTGTCGCGATCTCAGCTGTCCAGGGGCAGCAACAGCTCGCCGCCGCTGCCCAGCCAGAAGAAGAAGCGAGTGTTGGAGAAGAAAACACATGAGGTGAGCAAATGGAAGGCCACGTACCTGTTGATTGAAACGAACCCTAATGGTTCATGGTTTGACGATATTGCCTGCAGTGATAACATTTTATTTTTTAATAATAGTTCTACAAGGGTATTGACAGATTTTATTTCCTAGTTGCTTGACTATTACACACTTCAGCCACCTGTAAAATTTGAAATGCATTTCAGGAGTAATGAAGATGGTTATCGTAGCATGAAGTTGTGGTTTTAAAATGGTGATGATTGAATCCCTAGGTGTTTGTGGAGCTAAACGAACTGATAGTTGGTAAAGATCAGGAGATGCGCTGGAAAGAGAGAGCGCGTTGGATCAAGTTCGAAGAAGACGTGGAGGAGGAGACTGACCGCTGGGGCAAACCCCATGTGGCCTCGCTCTCCTTCCGGAGCCTTCTGGAGCTGCGCCGTACCATCACCCACGGTACGCACAGAGCTGATGTCATGTTCAAACCTTGAATAGTGATGCAGTCATGTCAAATAATATCAAACATTCCTAGCCACTTGAGTGAACCACCTCGGAGCTGCTTCCTCATACGAACGAACATCGTACATTTTGCCAGAGAATCACATCACGTGGGTTTAGCCTCTTTTTGACTCCCTCTCCACTGTGTTGTTCTCCAGGTGCCATCCTCTTGGACCTGGAACAGAACACACTGCCGGGAATTGCCCACCTGGTGGTGGAGACCATGATCATCTCAGACCAGATCAGAGCAGAGGACCGGCCCAGTGTTCTCCGAGCGCTGCTGCTCAAACACAGGTCAGGGTTCAGTTTTAAAGCCTTGCTAGGCAACTTAAACCCTGGACACTTATTTTGTCCACTCACATGCAGTATACACATACTAGGGCTGCACGATAAACTGTATATTTATCGCGATATCAATACTATTACTATATAGTGTATCTTGTAATATGTGTGCGATATTAGCCAGTTAAATTAAAAACACCCACTCGCGCCACTGTATCAAAGCAATCTTAACTTTACTTTTCAACTCCAGACATGCGCTACGACCAATCACAGGTGTTCCTGTTGAGCATGCTAACGAGTTGATCCTCACCCTCACAGAGGCAAATTCCATTGTAATAGCTGTCTGCTACTTTAAAAAAATCAGTAACCTGCGTTCGTTTGGCAAGGTCGAGTAGTTAAGTAGTTAGTGTACCACAAAGTAAAACAAAACATATGTTTAGCCACTTAAAGAATCAACACAAAGTACAGTAGGCGATGAGGGCATTACAACTTACTGTTCAGTAATGTTATTATGATGTGGTTCTGCCCAGATTAGTTTTGGGTTGGCAGGACGAGGGCGAGGTCTAACAACTAACTCTGTGGCTATGTTCAGGTGTGCAGTCATTTTAAGTATACATTTATTTAAATAAAAATACAAATGTTTTGTTTATTACATTATTTTGGTTTTCATAAATCAAATATCGGTGAGATTATCGTGATAACAATATTCACATAACATATCGGAATATCTATTTCAATTACTATCGTGCAACCCTAACACATACTAACTTCCACAACGCATAGATACAATAGTGCATTTTTATTGACTCTCTCCTTCTGGATGATTCAAATCAGACGTAAACAGTTGTTAATGTAAACAAAAGGATAGCCCAAATACAAAATTGCAAACAGATATCACTAATATAAGGAAGCTAAGCATTAATTCAAGCAAAATAAAGGTTTCTTAAAGTTGTTTTTAAACATTGTTATATTAAAATATTTTATTTTGAGTTCTGATGGCATCACGTGGTTACAAATCGCATATTATTTCATTACAATACTTTAAGCATCAATGTAATTGTAATCATTATAAATCAAAGAAAAAATGTCATATTGCAGCAGTAGATGTTATTACATCAGCTGTCAATTCATAAGCATACCATCTGTGCATAAATTACATTGTCTGAATCCATTTGTAAACATCTACGCGTACGTCGAGTCAAACACGTGTGAAACCATTCCGTACTGGACATCATTTTGTAGTTCCCATCCTTCCCAACCACCAGCCACTGCTAATAGCATTCATGTGCCAGATGAACTGTAGTATCTGGTCAATAGCATCGAGTGACGGTCCATAATAGTTCACACACCAAAACCTGGCAGTGGACCGGATTCACAGATTCTTGTGTGTCTAGTGAAGGATAAAACTGGCACAAGTGCACACTTAGCAATTGCAAATAGGCACTAAGTTCTCAAATTCTTTTTTCCTGTGCTTTCTCTCTCTCTCTCTCTCTCACACGCACACACACACACACTCACACATTCTCACATCACAGACCGTAATCAACACTCTCACCACCAGGCCCTCACTGATACCCAATCCGTGGCGACCTTTCTGCAACATTTCACACCATGTCACCAGCTGCTTTCCGTGGGAAAACTCTTTCTAATTGCCCTTACCAGTCCAAGATATGAATTTATGATGTGGAAAGAAATACATCAAGGGGGTGTTAGCATTTACCTAATGGCTTACTCACTGCTCGTTACAGATCTCCTGGACAACACCTTCTTCCTTTCTTTGGGTGTGTTCTAGTGTCCAACTTTGGCAGCCCTGAATTAATGACGAAGGTGATGTCATGGTCTGGTCAAGCGATAATGTAATGAGGAAACTGTGTATTCAGAGCTTTGTTACGCATATTAACAATGACCGCATACACTCTATCCATCTTCATAGGACACATGCTGGGCTTTCCACCAGGATATAGAGTTGCCATCCAGTTGGAAAAAGTAGCCAGCTAAGGGAGACTGGGGGCATGTCCCCCCTGGTGAATATTTTGGAATGTATGCATATTTGACAGTTTCATAAACGAAATAATTATTTCCACTACAAAATCGTCGATCATTCCAGAAACCAGCAAACAATCAGCAAGTTCATGGGCTGAATATCCTAGACGAGTTACATCTCAAAATGAATACATTCCGTTTTCATTGTGTTTGAGAAACCTCCTCTCTGAAAAAACAGATTTTGCTTGTTACCTTGCAGTGACAGAAACCTAACTCTTGTCAAAGCAAACAGTTGAGCAAGCTCCTCTTGAGTCTGATCTTCACTTAGCTGTAACTGCTCAAGTTTTTCAAATCTCTATCATCATGCTTGTACTGTTTTGAAGCGGAAGCTACTGCTTAGAAATGTGTTCAACATAGCGAATCGCAGCTTGTTAATCAAAACGATTTTATTCTGATTCAAAATATTATTTAATAATGTAGCCAGCTGGACTTTAATGGGTAGGAGGTTGTTTGGCTGCCAGACAGCGCTAATGGAAAGCTCTGCAAATGGAGGATGTAGTTGTGTTTGCTGCCGTGTGTGGTTTAACATAGACTACTGCCTATTTATTGATTGATATGAATCAATTTGTCCTATAGCCAGCCCTAGCAGTACAATACTGATGGCGATGGTGAAAAATATTCTAGGTGGGGCTGTGCCATATTCAGTCTGGTTCAGTAACCATTCCAATACAATTTAACACAAACTGCAGGATACCAGTGCTCTGTGAAACAGTCAGTACAATTCTTATGTCATGTTCATCTAGGGCAAGCTCTTTAACTTTCAATTTCAGAAAAAAATTTCTCATCTCAAATGAATAAAAAAAAAAAATATATATATATTATTAATATTAGACGACTGAAACCCTGTGTCTTGAGTACTTATTAATAACATCACATGTCCCTACTTCACCACATACTCTACTCTGCTTAAGGCAATAACGTGAGCACCCTTTAGGCATCAGATTCGAGGATACCGATATAGGAAGGCCAAATGTATCATGCTATTTGCATATCTTGTGTCAGCCATTGGCTGCACTGCTGCACTGACTGGTCGATATTTCTAGTGCCCCGGAAGAGATGTTGAGAGAGAGAGGGGATGAACAAGATGCTAATTTCCCCCCTAAAACAATGATTAATATTTTAGATATTACACGTTATTGTGCATTTTAAACACACGTACTTAAAATGAGTAATTACTGTTTTTTCAAAAAATATTATTTTAAAAAGAAAATCTAAAAACTCTTTCCACCAAGGAGAGCAGCGTCCTCTATTGACCAGCCGCCACTGACAGCTCTTTATGTGCATAACCTTTTAATGCCCTAACCCTAACTTCTAGAAGCTGGAATAATGGACTAATCACCTCAAAAAAAATCCCCATTTCAAATGTAACCTTTCAGTACCATGGATTTTTCACAGCCATCCAAATGATGAGAAAGAGGGTCTGTTCCATCGCAACCACTCCACGAGCAGTCTGCACGGAAGCTTCCACAAGAACCACAACCACATCCCCGACACCAGCCTGCCCCTGGTGGCCCTAGACCATACCGAGCGCCCCGACGCCAAGGACCTCGACCCGGAGAAAGAGGTGTTTGTCAGCCTGTTTGTGAGTGAATGCTGATCCATATCTTTGTTTTTTTGAGCCATGTGTGTCACATTCAATATCACATTCAATATCAGTGTTGCTACCAAGGAAATGTCACTGTGTTGCCTTTTTACAGGGCCCTTTTACTATTACAGGCCTGACTGAGTGAGGGCCTTGTTAATAACAAAACAAGTCTGACTGAGTTAGGGGCATGAGCCAAAATGCTTTAATATAGGATTTCAGTTTCCCTTAGAGGAGGCAGTGGCATCTTCCTGCAGACAGCATCATCACATGCTTTCTCAAGGGGATACTCCTGCTTGTTCTGTCATTAGAAATCCCTCCACCCTCTGCCATCAGAGGCCCATCCTGCTGCCGCCAGGTCTATGAAACTGCTGGCCAAAATCCCCAAAGACGCTGAAGCCACTGTGGTCTTAGTTGGTAAGCTTCTGCTCTGGTAGAATATTCAGGGAGAATATAGTTGGATGTTTCACGATATGTTGGAGTTTCAAAGCAATAAACTAATCAAAATGAATCTACGTGGCTGTAAGAAATAGCCCAGACTTGTGGTTCTGTAAGAGTGTACATCATTCAAGACATATTTATTGTTTGGTAGTTATTGGAATGTTTCAATCTGTTTGTTTTTTTGTTAGTATACGCCATGTCTGTAGTCTAATACTCTGGTCTGGTTCGGTGGCATGCAGGCTGCGCGGACTTTCTAGAGCAGCCCACCATGGCCTTTGTGCGGCTCAATGAAGCGGCTCCCCTGGAGTCAGTCCTGGAGGTCCCCGTACCAGTGCGCTTCATTTTCGTCCTGCTGGGTCCCAGTCAGTCCAACATGGACTACCATGAGATCGGACGCTGCTTCTCGACCCTCATGTCCGACAAGGTAGTGTACTGCAAACAAAAAACAGAACTTATTGATCAATGGAAGACGGACCGTTCATGTAACTTACGTAGTGATCTTAATCATGCAGAAGCATTAGGCTTGACCTTTTCTCAACCATCATTCTTGCACATTCGTTTGCAATTATCTCCTGGGATTTGCGCAGGTTTTTCACGAGGTGGCCTACTTTGCGGATGACAGACAGGACCTTCTGAACGGCATCAATGAGTTCCTGGACTGCAGCATTGTCATCCCTCCCTCGGATGTGGAGGGCAAGGACCTGCTGAAGACAGTGGCCACTTTCCAGAAGCAGATGATGCGCAAGCGGAAGGAGAGGGAGCTCAAGAAGAACGCGTCCTTTTCGCCCAGAGGAGAGCAGGAGAACAAAGGTGATCATCGACGAGGAGGGATTCATTCTGAAGTTCAGACTCTATGTTTGCCATATGGAATCAAAGAGTCACATATCATAAATATCAGAACTGTGACATGCCCTTGCTATTTTCATGCACCACATATCATCTCACCATGTCTTAGAGTAACCTAGCAGGTATGCTCAAACTATTAGCAAGACCAGAATCATGAAAATGTTTCAACAAACCATGCAAATTCTTTTTTTTTTATTAATGACCATTTCAGCATTGCTGTAAGAGGTTAAAGATCCCTACAATGTACTCTATGGAGCCCCAGACTATTAGATGTTCACCCTCTGCGTGTTGCTCCCCCAGAGGTGAGCCAAGATGAACAAGAAGAGGAGGGCCAGGAAGTGGACCCTCTGAAGCGCTCGGGCATCCCCTTCGGAGGCCTGATCCACGACATCCGCCGGCGTTACCCGCGCTACGTCAGCGACCTGAAGGATGCCTTGGATACGCAGTGCATCGCTGCCGTCATCTTCATCTATTTTGCTGCCCTCTCGCCCACCATTACCTTCGGAGGGCTGCTGGGTAAGGGAGTCGGAGTTTAAGGAGACGGGAAGATTAATTGCCCAAAGAATGAATCACGCTGTGTTGTAAAATGTAGGGTTTTGCCTTGAGAAACTATTTGCAAAAATATATGTAATGATATATGTAATGAACAACAGTAATACAGCAAATTCTATGGCAAATGCACCCCCTGGTGCATGCCGGGAAGGCCCCGCCCCTCGGCAGCTGCAGTATGTATGACTAAGGTTATACAGTGAAAGCACCTAAATACTGCAATTTAAATTTCTGTAAAAGGTATTGATTACAATATAAATGTATGAAATTATTTTCTACCGGTCGTATCTAATATCAATCTCAAATATAAACTGTAAAATTGTCAAGTTTTTCTCATCACAGATTGAACACTTCCACAGGGAACATAAAGAGGAAATAGATTGTGTAGATTTTAAGGAACATTTGAATATTACACTCAGATGTTTACAAATCCATTGGATATTAGCTAGCTACACTCATGAGTTATTTTATCAGGGAAGCTATAAAAATACTTCATATGTAAAGCAAGACACAACACCAGCTTTTTTAAATCCTTCATATTAACACACTTTCACTGTATTCATACACATTCATATCTGAAACGAATAACGTTTGATTTTGTAAAATGTAATATGGTTTCTTTCTGTTTAAAACTAAATCTGACATAAAACATTATTTTAACACTGACATTTTGTAATTTTAACAGTATTGTATTGCTTTTTGTATTACAGTGTTTCTGTGTTTAAATTACAGTAAACTGTAAATTGTATAACGAAATATGATACTTTTGACATATTTTTACTTTAAATTAAACAGTTGTGTTTGGTTCAGTGTTTTACAACATATTACTGTAAATTAAACAGTGCTTCATTGTTTATCTATTTACAGTGTTTTACTGTCGTGGTTTTACATTATGTCACTGTCAATTTCAGTGAAATATTTTACAGTGTAAGGTAAAACCTGTTATTTTCATATTTGTTTCAACAGGTGAGAAAACAGAGGGCATGATGGGAGTTTCTGAACTTATCATCTCCACGGCGACCCTGGGTGTGCTTTTTTCCCTATTAGGAGGACAGCCTCTCCTCATTATCGGATTTTCAGGACCCCTGCTAGTGTTTGAGGAGGCCTTCTACAAGGTGCCTGTATATACGTAATTGATCTCATTTGCACTAAGGCAACACGTTTCTGCACCATACAATTGTGAGCAATTCATATTTAGCACTTTGAGGGACAGTTTTGCAGACACAGATTAAGCGTAGTTCTAGACTAAATCTCACGGTCACTGTCAATGTAGATTTGAAAATGCTGAAAATGAAAATGTTTTTTAGTGTAGGACCTTAAATAAAGGTCTTGGGAAATAAACGAGCCAAAAGTTCTCTCATCAGTATCATGCTAGTATTGTTTTTTATATTGTGGCTTTTTGTTGTTTTTAGTTCTGTCAAGTCCAGGGTTTCGAATACCTGACAGGTCGGGTTTGGATCGGTTTCTGGCTCATCTTCATCGTCCTGTTGATTGTGGCAGCCGAGGGCAGTTTCCTGGTCCGCTACATCTCGCCTTTCACACAGGAGATCTTTGCCTTTCTCATCTCCCTCATCTTCATCTATGAGACTTTCTCTAAACTCATCAAGGTATTTAATGCAACCACATAGACAGCATTTTCAAATAATTTAGGTTCAACATTGTTTTCCTCTGAGGAACTGCTACGACATCTTCTTTTACAATTTTTTGGTTTGGTTTTCAGCTGCCATCTTTCTCTTAAATGGTATCTCCTGCATTTGTTAATAAAACATTTTTATTTTATTATCTCCTTACACTGTCAGGTGTTCCAAGAGCATCCATTGATGAGGTCCTACCCTTTGGACCCATTCCAGTTGGCCATCCCAGGGTTTACAGATGACGGGCCCGTGCTCAACCAGCCCAACACTGCTCTTCTCTCCCTGGTGCTCATGCTGGGGACATTCTTTGTGGCCTTCTTCCTCAGGAAGTTACGGAACAGTCGTTTCTTGGGAGGGAAGGTACCAATACTGCACTATATCTCCCAGTTGTCCGAGTTCATTTTGTATCGGTTTCAATGGCGAAATTCATCTTATGTGCTGCACTGTAATATTATCATGTTTGTTTCATTATTATGTTAAACTGTTGCGTTGTGTGCTCTCTCAAGGCCAGAAGAATCATTGGAGATTTTGGCATACCAATCTCCATTTTATTCTCAGTCTTGGTGGACTACTCCATTCCTAATATGTACACACAGGTAACTTCATTGACTGGTGTTAAAGTGTTATCATCCACAGTGTTATCCACATTCAACAGCAGGCTGGTGTTAAGCATTCATAAAATGTAATCGCATTCGAATTTGTTAAAATTACATTAAATTACGTTACAATGACGTTTTTAGAGACAAGTTTGACTAGTGGGTATTCACGCAGGTTCAAATCCATAAATCTGATGTCCAACCTAAACGAGAGCTTAATCACCACTCTCACATTTCCCCCCTATAGAAGCTGAACGTGCCGTCTGGTTTCTCTGTGACGTCCCCCGACAAGCGTGGTTGGTTCATCAGTCCGTTCGGGGACAAGCAGCCCTTCCCTCCCTGGATGATGGGGGCGTCGGTGGTGCCGGCTCTGCTGGTCTTTATCCTTATCTTCATGGAGACTCAGATCACCTCGTAAGACACATGTACACTCAGTAACTGGAGTCCTGTAGCTCCATGTGTAGATTCATCCACCCGCTATCTAGACACCAGTGAACATGCTGGACTGGTTTGAATGGAGCAGTAGTGCCCCCCACCCAGTCATCCAGTACAAAAGCCTACTAGTTGGATAAATGTGTTATTGATTTGATACCAATTATCATAATATAAATGATCTAAAGTGTATAATGATATGCAAACAGTATGTTTCTAGTCCCAATCAAACTTTTACAGACTGTTTTAAAGTCTAACCATCGCAGTTACGTTTTGCCTGGTTAATCTAGTTTGTCCCGCTAGCGGCTGTTATTTTTCTGTTTGCTTTAAATCCACCTCATCCGAACAGGCTGATTGTCAGTAAGAAAGAACGTCGCCTTGTCAAAGGCTCGGGGTTCCACCTGGACCTCCTGCTCATCGTCACACTGGGCGCCATCTGCCCGCTGTTTGGCCTGCCCTGGCTCACAGCGGCAACTGTGCGCTCTGTCACCCACGTCAACGCCCTCACCGTCATGAGCAAGGAAACAGCGCCCGGCGAGAAGCCCGTCATCCAGGAGGTCAAGGAGCAGAGGGTGACTGGGCTCCTGGTCGCCGTGCTGGTTGGTGAGTGGAGTTGCCCTGGATTTTGTATTGGCATCAATTGCAAAGGAACAGAGTGTTCATAGAGAGTACACTGGGATTGACGTATGCTGACTAAATTATGTGTAGGAGGCCTAGCGGAGTTGAATAGGATAAGGGTCAGACGTTACACTTGGGTCAGAACAACAGGATTCTGTGACTCAGTTTGTATTTTACTGAGGGGCAGTGTAGATGACCGGGGCTATTTTAAGACTGTTTGAGGGGTGTAGAGACGGGGGGGCTAAAACCTTGCCGTGAACTTTGACACATGCAGGAATGTCCATCGTGATGACGGACGTGCTCCGGCTCATCCCCCTGGCCGTGCTCTTTGGGATCTTCCTGTACATGGGGGTCACCTCGCTGACGGGCATCCAGCTGTATGAGCGCATTACTCTGATGGTGACGCCCGCCAAGCACCACCCCGACCACATATATGTCACCAAGGTAACAAGGGGGCACAGAATGGGGAAATGTGGCCACTGGCAGTTATGGTTTAGAACTATGGAACATCCAGAACAACACAGAAAATTATTTTTGGAAGCAATATGGTTAGTTTTTCTTTTTTGGACACAATGTTCATTTAAATTGTTCTAAGTTGTTAGTTACTTCCTCTAGATGGAGCTCAAAACACACATTTTTTAAATGAGTTTTCATTGGTAAAGGTGAACTTCTACTTGTCCAGTTTGTACCAGAGGGCTGATATGATATCATGATTAGAAATAATTTGTGCATCTTTACATCGTTGTAACATCATATGCATCAAATCGATTT
This sequence comes from Galaxias brevipinnis, assembly GCA_036023535.2. Classification (NCBI taxonomy): domain Eukaryota; kingdom Metazoa; phylum Chordata; class Actinopteri; order Galaxiiformes; family Galaxiidae; genus Galaxias; species Galaxias brevipinnis. Next base: position 29,649 of record JAVQIZ010240920.1, on the reverse strand, counting down.
TGTGTGCAGACATTAAAACCTGAGTTTTCATGTTTGTGTGTGTGTGTGTGTGTGTGTGTGTGTGTGTGTGCGCCTCATGTCTTACAGGTGAAGACCTGGCGTATGAACATGTTCACCATCATCCAGCTGCTGTGCATCATACTGCTGTGGGTGGTCAAGTCCACTGTGGCCTCCCTGGCCTTCCCCTTCATCCTCATCATGACTGTCCCGCTGCGACGCCTTGTCCTCGCCAGGATCTTCGAGGAGCGCGAGCTCCAGGCAGTACGTTGGGGAAATTCTTTCAATTCCAGAAATAGCTGGGGCTTGGCAAGCATCACCTGATATGGGACCACCGGGGGGGTTGAGGGGGGATGGGGGGGTATATAGCGTAGCCCTACTGACAGGTCGGGATTGCCAACTTGTCAAATTAAGTTTCTGCCTGTCAAATCAACTCATTAGAAAGGCTTCAGTCCGTACAAATAGACAAAGCTGATGCCCATTCTCTCCCCAACAGTTGGATTGTGATGAAGACTCTCCCAACTTTGACGAAGACGGTCGAGACGAGTACAACGAAATCCACATGCTTGTCTAGACGTCGGGACACCCCGAGGGGTCTACTCTACCTGTCAACACTAGCCATTCAGAGCAAACTGTTCTTTCTCAGCAGTCTCACTTCATTTTCACTTGGGTAGGTCTGTCTTTGAAATGACCTCGCAGGAGGAGCTACGATAAGGAGATAAGGAACCAACAAAAGAAAATTGCCCCTCGTTTCTTTTTTAAATCTTGTTATTCCAACCCTTCTAAAAATTGTATTGATTTTGTCAGAGAAAGCATACCCTTTTTCTTTCAGTGTTGGGAATGACAAAGAGCATCACTTGGACAATTCAGTGCATCTAGAAAAACAGTGTTTTATGTTTAGTGACCCCTTGCCTGTGAATTGCCAAGTCCTTTGCAACAGGTTCTGAGCATCAGTGTGCTGATGATTCTGACAATTCTGTATGTTGTTCAGTGTGTGCAATAGCAACTTAGGCGAGAACAACCCTGTGCCATGTGCAACAGCCTGCTAGCATAATACACAAAGTCCTATGGCCCAATATTTATACCATGTACTTTTGTTTGTGGAAACTTCTCCCTTAATATGGAGTACCAGATAATTTCATTATTTTGTATTTATCCCTGCACTGTTACGCTAGTTTGTTAGCTTGTAGGTTCAATGCAGTTTTCCTATTTAACTAAAAGTCAACAAATACTAGGTTGGTGAGGAGTGTGTTACTTTGTATGATGTGTCTTAACTCAATCAATCAGTCTAATCATCCTACAGTAGTGATGACACACATGAGTAAACTTATTTTTCTACTTAATTAATTATTTTTGTGAACAGAGAAGGAATTGCTTAATTCCCCGTTGTCTGTGAATGTCTCGTAGCCAACTTGGTATACTCTGTGAAGTAGCAATTTCATGTAATGCATTAATTTTTTATTCATTTAAAATTTTCGTACTAATTTTCCCACCAGAAATTATGTTTTAAATTGCATTACCTACTTCATTTTTAAAAACATGAATTGAATGCTCAATCTTTTAGAGGGTTCTTATTCCCGATTCTCTTTTTGAAAAATGTAGACGCTTGCAATAGTAGTAGAAAACACATACATTTATTAAAATGATTGCTACATTTACCAAGATTTTGCATAATTGTGCAAGGGCACAGATGTAACTTGGGCAGGGTAACTGCAGGGTTGTTTCCGTTCAAAGTTGATTTTGTCAGTGTGATGGCAAATGAAAGATGGCGAGATTAGGGATATTTCATTCATTAGATCAAGGCATATAAACTCAAAAGTAGTGTGCATCGTGAAGAGTCTAACGTTATAGAATATTACAGGTACTGTGTGATATTATAATACTGTACATCTTGTCATACCCATTACATGTTTGAGGACCTATTGAACCTTTAAAGTAATGAACATCATTTGTCATGGTCTGTTTTGGTGAAAGAAAGGAATTGAGTCTTGAGGAAAAGTGTGACCTTTGCACTGTATATAGCCTCCTAGCCATAGGTTTGTTGTTCTGGTTGTGTACATAAAGCAGTCATGGGAGCCACACAAAAACTATCGATATGACATACTGTCTTGCACTCTTATGTTTCAGACTTTCATCATAACATACACAGGGTAAAATGGTGCTGAAAGAACAATGAGTATTACTTTGTCTAAGTTTTACCTTTAGTCTGAAGCTTTCATTACAATATTACAAGCCCGCACTTTCTTTCTCAGTTATGTGTTTGGTACAATAAACCCTCTTGACTGTGTTCGGCATCTAGGCTGCAGTTACCATAGCAGAGGACATGTCGCTTTGTGAAAAAAAAAGTCAGAGGAGAGAACATCTATCCACGATAGAACCCACAAAAGGTCTTTCTTGTTGGAGATCGTGCGGGAGCATTGAGGCCTACCAGATTCACTAGCTCCTGTCAAGACCAGAGTGCCTGGTGGAGGTGGATGTGGGGTGGTCAAGAGAAAGCAAACCATTTTTAAGTCCTTTACAGTGGGCTCAATGTACGTGTGGTTATTATTTAAGATAATAAAAGGTATGGTCTAGCCTTTTTTTTCCCCGTCCAATGGCAGACGTTGGAACGTACAGATGAAAAGAAAATACTTTTTCATGGTTTGAAAAGTCTGTGGCATGCAGACAGTTCACCACGTTTCGTCGCCTCATACCACCATGCTAGAGGCGTAGACCACCCACCCAAATCTAGGGCTTCACTTGTTATTTTTTAACCACTGTTGCCTAGACTTCATAGTTTCAGATGTAAGTGTCTGGGGCCCCTGTTCCACTTGACATGGAATATGTTTTATGGTAGGTTTGTAGGCGCTCGTTAATGAAAGAAAGTGGACAATCGTTTAGCGAGTAGATTGTGCATAGCGTCCTTGTGTTTTGACCCACCCTCCCCAGGAGTGCTGTACCACCAACTATTTATTTTTTACTGGTAAACAGGGCTGTACCCTGTAGAGTATTGTCCTTGTCAGATTTACACTGTTGATGCTCCTTCCACAGTAATGCTATATACTTGTGCTGGAGTGATGTATATTTATTATAGACATAGAGTGTATACCGTGTAGCACTTTCTCTAGGCATGAAAGATAAGGACACTATGAAAGCTATAATACAGCTTACAATATCTGCAGGGACACTTATGTTACATGTGTTATATGTGACACAAAATACTCAAACAAAACACCTATTTTTTTATGTTTTTATTTTTTGTTGTCTGTTCTGTTTTTAAATTGTGTGATTCTGTTTTGTCTGTGTAAGGTTTTGAAAACAACAACCAGACCCTGTATGTTCTTTTAATGTTGAGTTACTTAAACTTCAGCAATACTGAAAGATACTCCTGATATGTATGTAATTAAATAGCAGTGCCACTTGCCATGGTTGTGTTTGACATTATCAAACTACTATAAAAACTAATAGTTATTTTTATGTCTGAAATAAATATTTATTATGTGTTTCAAATACATCTATCAAACTTGGAAAAACGATTTTAATACAGTAGTTGTACTGAAATATACAGAAAACAGGGCATTTTAAGTGTGAATGTGATTGTGTGTTGTTTGCGTGTATATTAAAACTAATGGAAAACTAGCAAGGGATAAGGACACCATTGATAATCATATCTGACCCAAGAACATAAATTTTCATAATTTGGTCCCAACATTTTCCTATGACCTGTAATTACTGCATGTCTAATGAGTATGTGAGTGGTAGTGAGATTGGGGATATGTGTGTGTGTTTTATTTCAGTGTTTGGAGAGTTTAGAGCCACGTGCTCTAGGACAGGTTTGTATTCCAGGTGGTCAGACAGATGCACAGCAGCGGCAGAAAGAGAGCGGCGATGGTCTCAGGTACAATGAGCATGATCAGCGTGGCCAGCGGGGGATCTTGGATGCGTGTGCACCGGGTGAAGTACGTTTTATGGACCTCTAGGAATATCTCATCCACCAGTGGAGGCTCCCGACACCTCGACAGGGTTACCACTTCTTCCAAACACAGTTTCAACCTAATGTAGGCACTGAGAGACAGAGGGGAGGAATATAAAAATATAGTTAATGAATGGATCCGACCCCGTTGATCAGAAGACCGGATTTAAGTGAAGCATCGGCTCATGTGACTGGGTGTAATATGTCCTGCTGACCATTTCTCTGGCGTTGAAGGACGTTACACCCTAACACACTATTGAGCGCCATGGGACTCTAGTCCCAGACCATGTCAACAGTAATCTATGAATGAATATGACGTTATTTAACAGTAGCAAAACATCTCCAGTCTACAAAAACATGTGATGTCTGGAAAAGGCGGACTCAGGCCACAGTGTAGTGCTTTTCATTGAAACCTATGAGTAATTAGCTCAAACATGGAGTAACACTAAGCGCACCCGGGAGACTGAGACCGGACTTTCCCATGACTGAAGGTCGTATATCTTCTTAAAGAAGCATGAGGCACACGTAATGTGGTCCTTTGGCCTTTCTCTCAGTGAGGCTCACTCATCAGCTATTCCCATGTAATTTATGAGCTCAGGAAAAGCTCATCCATGCAGATTGAGTGATTCTGACAGATATCCATTGATTACCTAAAGCATCATCCAACGCTGCAGTTTATTACACTTTGGGTAGATGTCAACGACACAATTTTTATACGCAAAATCGACTTGCATGAAATTAATCTTTACACTTTTTTATTGTATTGAATGCTTTAAAAAATTGTTGTTCCAAATTGGGGAACAAACACTCACGCTTTCATGTGGGGCCAGGGGCATGTGTCCTGGTAGCCACTGGCTTTCATGGTCTGGTTGAAGTTTGGCAAGCAGATGCCTTGAACAGAGCTGTCAAACGTGTGTGGATCACAGCGATGCCAAACGTGGCGTCCCTCTCCAAAACCTGGCCAAAATGTACATTTAACTGTGAAAAATAACACCTGTGACCTGAGTCAGGTTTCGTCAAGTGTATTAAAAACAGTTACTATTAAACACAACCATAAATCAAAGGGGAATGGCACAGTGATTTCATGTCTGTAAAATTGTGGTTTCAATGACCCATTGGACCCCTAGATGTAAATCAGAGCATTACAGAGATGAGGAGTTGGAGGACCCCACCGTCTGACCACCAGTAGACGCTTTCCCGTTATTTAAAAGTGGTTGTTGAATCTCCAAAAAGAACAAGCTGCTTATACCACAAATTGATCTTAAATGTTAACAGAATTGCCCAGTGCTCTAACTTTACATTTTACTATCAATTGTGGTAGCATTTAAATTAACATTATAGGAATTCATGTTTCCAAATTTTAGAGCAGTCACACCAGAAAATGAACTGGAAACATGAGTATCAAATAAGGATTGTTGCTTTATCAAATAGGCATTGCTCAAACAGAAGTCATTAGGAAGTACTATTTACAGACTTTGCACACTTGCTATAGTAATCCTAGATATTATATATTACATATGATTTATGATTGTAGACCCTTAACTACCAATCTTCCTTTTCATAAACGTATGTTGTTATGTAAATGTTAATGACTTCACCACTGTGATTCTAACCTAGTACACTATGTCCTAGTCAGTCGCAGTGTCATTGTTGTTTTTACCTGTTGAAGCCAAGATAACCGCCACATGGCAGGTGGCAATGAATATCTGATACTTCATCTGAAAAAAAAGGAGTGGTTTCACTTCATTTTTACAGCACATATTTAGTAGGTATTCATTATTATGAAGTGAAATGGAATCAAAATAACGTTAATAACGTTTATACCGATTTTCCATGGCAAAACAATTACATATTTCAGGCAAGTAAAAGGGTAGGATTCAATAAATACATACCAAAGCAAGTAGGCCTTAGTCGTGAAAATAAAAATATATTCCTGATCAGATACCACTTCTCAAACCCTTGTGATGTACTCTCTTATGTTATGTTTAACTCATATAAAAAATGGATAAGACAATAGTTATTTGCATTTTTACTCTTCCTAACAAACGCTTAAAGCTGCATTCACATGATAAGAAATGTGCGCTTGGTTCGCATAGAGCAAACCAGATGAAAAGGTCAGTGCAAATAAACAGTACGTCATCAACATTATGAAATACTGCTAAACTAACGTTTGCAGATGAAGCATAGCCCTGTTGCTGTATCTGCCTGGCATAGCATAAACGGTTATTTTTATTACACCTTTAACCAGGAGAAACACATTGACATTTAAAATAATAATAATAATCTAGGCACGGGGCAGTGAGCTAGTTTCAGAATCTCTTCGGCGACGTCACACACAGTTGCTATCTCATTAGTTGCGCTTTGAAAGGACAGCGGCAACCATAGTCAAAGTCTAAATAATTTTAAAATAATGTAAAATTATTCGGTGAGCGCAGCGGAGTTGGGCTCCAGCGCTCAACTCCGTAGGAAACAATGGCACAGCCAGCGCAGGTTTTAACGCTGATAACGTGTAAGCACCTTTGACCTGCACCTCCACAACCAATGAAGAAGCGCCGAGGGACATCTTTCCATTCTGATGAGATCAAAACACTGGACCAATGCCATAGGGATTTCCCTTCTGCATCATTCTCACACTCAGTTTAAATTTAGAATCACTTATCTGTCTTCTAGCAAGCTTGTCATGTATACTTTGTCAGTTTGGCTTTATAATCTGACCAAATATTCTATACCATGTTATAGGCTGCCGTTTCCACTGCTACATGGTCAAGTAGACAACTGTCAAAAGTGTCTTCTGGATTTATGAACCCCTGCTGGAAATCTCCATAGTTTTTTTCATTATTAGTATTTGGCTTGTTGCGAGTTTTCATTAATAAACTGGCCCAGACAGCTGAGCAGTTGCAGATTAATCACTGTTCAACCCACAATTTCACAAGATGTACCCTGAGCTGTTGATATAAATGGATTACTTAATAGGCCTACTGCCAAGCAATGATAATCTAGATGTTTATTATTCATTTTGACAGGGGAGGGAGTTCCATAGCTAGTTCCTCCATACCTGTGTGTGCACATGTATTTGACATGTTTGGCATTACACACCACATCTACCAAGAGGTTTGCTGACCAGCTGTTTCTGAGATTTTCTCATATCAGTTAGTTAAGTATTTGTCTCTTGGGAAAGAATGCTTAAAACAGATGTTGAGACTAAACACAAAAGTCCCTTATACTGTTAATCAATTTAAGCTCAAACCACCTTACATCATTCTTACATGTACATAGGTAAAATTACAATGGTTTACCCAATGTCAAAAGCTATAGATTCTCTGTAGATTCATGGAGATTCTGCAGTTCTATTCTGAAAAACATGACTGTGAAACTAAAATAGACATAGTTGTTAAACATTGTCTTTTATTAAAACAACATTATAATTTTACAGTTGACCAATGCAATAAGGGCCTAAGAAATTGAATTACTTATGCACAACAAGAAAACACATCCCCCTCCCAGGATGGTTTGAAAAGCAATAATCTGACAAACCTGTTTTGCTTAAGCTCCACAAAAAGCAAAACAACAAACTCCCAAAGATCCGCTAAAATTCAGAACACATACCTTTAGATTGTTTTCTTATTTCAACATTAGTTCCGTAGATCCTGCATAAAACTAAAGTGAATACTGCTGGGAGGAACACTACTAATACGGAGACAGTTGGTTTACAATGGAAGAATCCCCTTCAGCAATGTGGTTATCAGTGTGTCAGGGGGCTAACAGGCTTATGCAGTCACCAAGTGGACTGCCTTGGACAAGCTGCTTCCTTTCCCATGCTAAACCTAGTCTTTCCCACGCTTCTGTACGCAGCTCCTATGCTACTCCTTAGAGACCTATACCAGCCAAAAGTCCTTTGGACACATCTCCAAAAGGGTGGCATCTAACAAGAATAATATCTACATTATGGAGGGTGGCTATGGAAGACCCCAGAAAGGACTGGCTTTGGTTAAACTAACAGTTAAAGTAGGACGCATATTTACTTACTATCAGTCACACACTCACATACACGCACGCACGCACGCACACACACACATATATATATATATATATATATATATATATATATGTATAAATATATATATAAATGAACTTCCTGTTCATGAATTTCACATTGTACTTTTTCTAGAAAGAACAAACGGATACAAATCTCCGCCTGATGCTGTCTCCGGGAGGCAGCACTGTGCTGCACTTTCCCCTCGCTGATGTATCTCTGGAGTAATTACGTTCCAAAATAAATCTACTCCCACAGACCTCCACTTGACCCCCTGCCTCCCCGTGTGCCTCAGTGCAAGGCCACAGAGTGAACAAAGTTTATAGTGCGTTATAAGCCAAGATAATGAAATGTGATGTGAGAAACACTAACCCATATAGCTTGAGCGGAATGAAGAGAAAAGATAAGGCTGAGTATTGTTGAGTTTTATGAGGTTTAACCTCCCTGGACGTTCCAACTGAACTTATCTTAACATACACTCTATACTGCTCCACAGGTGAAACATTTTTGTGATGAAGTTATTTTTACGGTCCTTCAATAAAGCATAAAACACATGAAAACATAAACATATATTTTGAATGTACAGCTACTGTTCCAGAAATAAACACTGGACTGGACACTGTGAAGTTTAACATATCAAGTTTGAATATTATGGTAATATACAACCAAAACATTGTCAGTAAATCACAAAATGGCTTGTGTTGTTGACTGTGATGTTCTGTTTTCTGCTACTCTCTGATCCCGAGAAGCGCACATGTTATGACATGGCCAAGTTGTCCTAAGGTATTCTGGTAACCTGCGTGAAGTCCTTAAGTAGCTGTGATGAAGCCAGCGGCTTCCGCAAGTCATCACAGTTAAATGGATTGGAAGGACAGAGTGAAATAATGGAGCCGATTTTCTTTGTGGAGTCACTTTGGTATCTGTATTCATCCCACATTCATAGCTTATATGAATGGGGAGTCTGGGGTCTGCACAAACCAAAGACAAAGAACAGAATGTAAGTAATACAGAACAAAGTGTCTGGTCAAATCTAAATATGTAAAGCAGAGGGGTTTTATTCCCCCTGAATCATACATTATCTCAGTATAAACTGGACATTACCCCACTATGGCATTTTGACAACAATACAATATTTTCATTTTCTTATTCAGTTACATAATCTAATTAATCCCTAACCACCACTGCCAACTTGACGACGATAAGAGCATTGCACTTGATTTTAGGATGTTGGGTAAACAACATAGCCTTTGGCTCTGAGCAGCATGTAAATGTGCCTGCACACATGCAAATAGGTGTTCACGTTCAGTCTATGAGACATGGACATGGATTGTAAACACAGATGAAGCTACCTAAGCACTTCCATTATACCTTTGTATTTGCCAACTTGTGGGGCTAGTGGTCTATTTTTCTCGTTCAGCCTTCTATCTGGTGCTTTTATGAAGAATGCCATAGTTTATTTCTTATCAAACGGTTTCATCAGCCAATGGTCAGGATAAAGGTTGGTCTATGGACGCTTTCATCGCGAGGTTATGCGCCTGACCCGATGTTAATTCCGGGCTCTGTTTGCAGTCTTTCAGGAATGATACAGTTTCAATAAAATGATTGATTTTTATTTGGCACGTTGACGATATTAGCGATCACAACTCTACAATTATTTTGAAACGTTCACATTGTCATAAACCAGAGATCTGAATACCATTTACAGTGAAAGGCACTAGGACCAAATAGCAAAAGTGAAAGTTAACTCTTCCTTTTCTGGGTTAGATTTTGTAGCTGAAATTTCATAAACAGGTTATACTCTCCAAATAACTCTTAATTTATACATAAGGGTTGGAGAAATGTGTTCAACATTAAGTGAATAGCATAAGGTTTACACCAATACCTCTGCTACAGGGAACATTGAACCACTTCTGTTAAGTATTCATTAATTTAAAGTAGACAGAAAGTTGGAAGATGGATCTTTATGTTGAAAATAGCTTTTGGCACTATGCTGAGGCATTCTTGTCTGTGCAAAATCTAATGCTCAAATGTTTTTGTGTATTTGTCTCTTGTTGCCAAGCAACACACATGAGCAAAGGAAAATGTACTTGTTAGGATTTAAATAGCCAAAAGTGAAGGTGGTGGCTGCTACCATTCACTAGACCACCTCAGAATAATTAAAAAGAATGTTGACGTAGAGTAATAGTGCAACTGTGTGAGAGCCTATGTATCATTCATATGTAGACTTGCTTCTTCACTGCAAAACTCAAGGGTGACCAAGATTCCATCGTTACCATTAATTTCCAAGGTGGCAAATAAGCTGTTTGTCCAGAATTAGATTGGCCTTAAAGTTAGTCCCTGGTCCAATTCATCTTAAAGGTCTTGTACTTTAGTAAGGAGAGACAATGTGTGCCAAAATAAAACTTGTAACAAGTGTTGGCCATATTATCAATTGGAGAAACTCTCTGAGATGATACACTGTTTGTAAGGGAGAAACCCTCAACAACCTTCAACAAAACAAAAGCAAAACAAAAGGCTCGTTTACCCTAGACTTTCAATGGGCTATTTGAAATGTATTTTCTTAAATTTAAAAAAAAAAAACTGCAATACAAAAACACTACAATAAATTGGGGAAGATGCCATTTGAAACAATGATTTTCTATTTAAAATAGTGTTATACCTATTATTTAACCTTTCATTGGTATTTCTACGGGCGCTAAAACATGGTGAGTCCGCCCACACCGACCATAACTACTGTCAATTGTTGGCAGGTTCTGATCACACCTCAAAATTGTAATCAATCGATCTTATTCAAAGCAACGTTAGTGAATTTATGTGGTAAAAACTTGGCAACCCATTACATGGTCGGAGGGGGGTTCTAGTATGACTTAGTAGCTCCAATGTTGTTGAATGTGATTTCATTACCAAAATAACATAAAGTAGCCTGAAGGCTGGAACTCTAATTTGCTGAATTAGAATGCTGAGCAAGAAAATTACTTCCAATAAAACAACCTAACACAAGAGACATAATTGTCAAAACAGATTGCAGCTTCAGGATTTTTTTTATGTGAAATTACACATAACACACCAAATTAAAAATAATAATGTTATCATGCTATCATGTCAACACATCAAATAATAATACCCTGCCATTTGAGATAAAATGGAAATACAGTAAACCTGTAAAAAAAAATTCAGGTTTAGACGCTTTACCCCTAGGCTCTGAGAAGTTGTTGAGAAGTTCAGATACTGTAATTTTAACTAGGTAAAACACATGCATACTGCTAGAGTAAAATCGTAAACCCCAAAAGAACAGAAGCAGCTCACAAATCTTTCCATCTACATATTTTATACTTAAAAAAGGCAGAGTTTATGTCACTAGCAGCATACCCTTTTGGGCTAATGCATTGATAAATACATTTATTTAGAAATGCATATAGCCTATCCAACATCTGGTCAGGGAACATGCTGTAACGTAGGTTATCACAAGGGCAATCTTTACTTTTGTGCTATCCTTTGTGAAGTGATTGCAATATATCCTTATGAGTATTGAATTGATCATTTGTCTGTTAGACGATGGCATCCACAAAACCTGATTTATTGGTTTTATTTGTTTAAAGTAAATACCATGTTTCAATCTGTTAGCTTGATCTGTGATCTTGTTCACTTTGCTGTGCAAAAAGAAAACTAATGATTGGTTAGATGTAGATAGTCTTTTAAAGTGATAAGTGACCATAATTTTTTTAATTGCTGATTATTAGTGAAATGTATTGATCAATGTTGACATGTGTGCATGTGTCATAGCTGAACATTATCAATCATTTGTATACAGCCACGGTAGAGTGACTATTTACCCCCACAACAGTCAGGGTCAGCAAGGCTTAAGTTCAAAGGCATCTTTTGATGGCTGCAGTTCAGTGACTTTAAACAAATTGACCCTGTACTGGGAAACAAATTCAATTAAAGTCTTGAGAAAGAAATTTGGACTCAAAGTATCTTCTAGTACAACCACCAATGAACATTTTTCTGACAATGGCATATAGTCTAGACAAATTACAACTTTCTAACAACTAAGATACTTAAGATAATAAATGTTGTCTATATTAACTAAATTAAAATCCGTAATAAAGAGTAACCCTAATAATCCTCCTTCTATCCAACAAAATCAACACTAGCTCCAAACCCATTAAATAAACTTTTCCACGCCCTTTAAAATGACAAGCTAACTCCAGCTCAGCCATTTCCAAAGTTGTACAGTGGCAGGTTTTTAACTGAGGACAGACATGATGACAGGAGAGACAGACATTACATCACACTCTCGTGATGCCCCAGCCTTCTCCAACAGGCTCATAAAGAGCCACGTTAACACGATGGCAAAACAACCGGAAAACTCAGAATGCCCATTCAGATAGAGGAAGTGGAATAATGTACGACGCTCTACCGCCCTTGCTTTTTGGGAGAAGGATGGAACAGGCGCCTAACGAATGTTCGTAGCCTGTTATAGATCAGCCAATGGTTAACACAACAAAAAAAAACTGTTATACAGTCTAGATATTCATTTATATTTCAAAAGGCAATGTTTGATATTATAAAAAAATCTGAGCCTGCACGTTAATGTGGTTCTGTAACCCAAAGACCCATGTGTCAAAACAACTTCTGGCTTGACCGAAAACATTATGTACAGTTCAGGCCAAAAGTTTACATACACCTAGGCTAAAGACATTCAAACTCAGTTTTTCACAACCTTTTAATTTCCACACATTTAATGTTACCATACATTTCTTTTGGCAAGTCAATTAGGGCATCTACTTTGTTCACATCAGAGGTCATTTTAAAATAATCAATTAGACAGATTTATTTCACTATATCAGAATTCAAATGTTTGCATAGTAGTAGCATGCCAACATTTTGGAGAAAAAAAAAAAGAGAAGCTGTAGATTCTGCAAAGCACTCACTCTAAACAAAAAAATGAAGCTGTAGATTCTACAAAGCACTCAGACTCTAAACAAAAACAAATGGCCTGGCCTATTCCCACGACAGCCAGGTTAAAGCTAAATAGACGTCAGTATTCTGTTTGTCGTGAGTCTAAAAGGTATGCTCACACTGTGGACACATCTTTGGACCTCTTAAATCAACAAGCTCTAGTCAATGGACAGCCGCAACCATTGGTAGTAGTCCACTTGGCGGAGAGGCTCACTATTCACCCAGTAGTAAGCTATTGAATGGGCTAAATGGATAATTTTAGAAGAAGATTTATATCAGATCTAATTGAGTGAACTTATGACATTAGACACTAGCTATCAAGCAAACCATTTTGCTAACTTTGTCACTTTAATACAATACTAACTTTGGCTTGGCACTTTGCTTGATAAACGTTAAATATAGCTGTTTAAATTATTTTTAAATGTGATTTAAAACAATACCCAATTTAAATTTGTTTTGTTTGCAAATACAGGCTGTTGGCTTGTGTAACACTCCAAACAACATACAATCTAACTGAGTACTACACAAGAGGCATTGTGTAATAAGTAGCCTATATTTACATTTGTTTCAAAAGAGCACTCAATTCAATTTTAAAAGGTCTGTCTGGTCATGGAAATAGCAGTCAGCTTTGCTAATGTTCAGATCCTTTGCCAAAGCTTCAAAGTAACATTCTTTCTACCTCAAACACACATGCAGACCTCAGATACAATCAGGAATTAGCCTGCTTGCCTCCTAACAGTCACATTAGACACAACCATAGATAGGACCCTGCAGATAACTTTGACATTTTGTTTACGCACACAAGAAGACACACAGTGACTATCACATGATCAAACCTTTGGTTTCCACGTTATCTATTGGTGGCCTTCATTTCTGCTAGTCACTAACAAATGAACTCAACACTACAATGGTCATATATCTTACCTGTGGCTTTCTGCTCGCCTTCCTTGCCTTACCTGGCTTATCGTATGGGGACTTGGTATTCCATTGCCTGAGATGTACGGCAGAGCGACAGGCTGCCTGCCCTAAGCTCCTGAGCCAGTGCTATGAGATGGTGAGGGAGCCGGGTTGTGGTTGCTGCCCGGTGTGTGCCCGGCTGGAGGGCGAGCTCTGTGGGGTCTACACACCAAGGTGCTCCACGGGGCTGAGGTGCTATCCCAGTTCAGATGCAGAGTTACCTCTGGAACAGTTGGTCAAGGGCTTCGGACGATGTGGCCGCAAAGTGGACATGGAGCTCCCTGTCACTCAAGACCTACAGGCTGGTACGGTATTGTGTGCTATTAATCAGGTGCTTTTTCAGAACATGTAGAGAGACAATTTGAGATATGTTTGCATTACAGAACGAATGCCAAAAATGTGGTGAAGAAAATTCCTTTTGTTGAATGTTTTATGTTTCCAGCAATATGACAAAGTACAGATTGCTAGTGATACTACTACTGAAAGGGAAAACAACTATATTGTACTTGGTCAAAAGAGGTCACAACTACTGGTACTTGTGCTTTGTACTTTGTGAACCCACCCGTCTTGTACATATAATTACCTACATTAACTTGCTTAGATGAACTGTATGTGCACCCCTGCATGACTGAGTATGAGTATGTTGAATATATTGACCTCACCTTTGTTCACCTTAAATTACGTTGGCATGTCTTTATTTTTACGTGACTGTTTTAAGCTGTCTGTGGACTAGGACATACCTTATTGCCCTGCAGGGAATCCTCTGCTTAAACTTGCCCCCTCCCTCACACGTTTTTTTTGGGGCCTAATTGCTGAGTGTATGTGTGCGTGAAGAGGAACAAGATTACCCTGGGTGGGGACTGCATGTTCCTGCATGCGACCCTTAGCATAGGGAATCCTAACGGCATGACTTCATGGAACTCTTTTTCAGTTTATTACGTGTTCAGATAGAGGATTTCAGATAGCTGACAGGGTATAACTAACATGGACGGTAACATGGAGGACAGCCAGTTGGCAGCGTCGTACCTCGATTTTCTTAGTCAGCAGCATTTCGAAAACTGGTGCCGCATGCAAGCATTTTTTAGAAACAGGAAAGACATAGCAAGCCCCACAGATGGGATCCCTTTCTCCAATACTACTACTACTGTCTATCTGCCAAGCGAGTTCGGTTTGAAAGGGTGTTGCCTTAAATGGACTTATAAAACAAACAATGGTCTGAAATGTGGCAACTTTCTTGGTTGAAATTGTTGGCTTTTTTAGTATGTATATGTAATATGCAGCGCTTAGCAACACTGAACATATATTGCTTATTCTGCTGTGAAATAAAGAGAAATAATTTACACACTCTTAAACAAGAACCAACAAATGGTAAAGCAGTTAGCTGAAAATTAACCATGTCACAAACCCAACCCTGCTCTTAACATGTTACTAATACTACCGATTATATACTACTATTAAATAATGCTTGTAGCTGGACTTCCACATTTGAGAAAAAGACACGCACCATCCCATGTTGTCTTTATCAACATCTCTCTGGAGCTGGGACCAAGTTGTTCTCCCACCCAGAGGGGATTTTCAGTCACTGAAATGTTTTCCCGTTTGTACATTCCTAGTAACTTATAGGAGTTAGAACCCCCCACACACAAAATTGTACATGAACGTTCACATTGCCCCTGGCAGGTAGTTAAGAGTCCTTACTCAGCAAGAAAGGCTGTACTCAGAGTGCTTCCACTCATATGAACGACTTTGTACCCAAGTCTCGCAGACAACTCCTGTTACAACCCCTGTTACTGGCCATATTGTCTATGGTCCTCTATACCCATGCTGTGCTATGCAACATCGTGGTATGAGAGAATTATGGCTTTTGTGAAGCTTTTTCTTCCATGTCCATCCATCCATCCATCCATCCATTAGCTATACCGCTTATCCTATGCAGGGTCGCGGGGGGCTGGAGCCTATCCCAGCCGACACAGGACGAGAGGCGGGGTACACCCTTGACAGGTCGCCAGTCTATCACAGGGCTTTTTCTTCCATGTCTTGGAATGAAAATACATCCTATTTCGAATAAAATAAAAATGATCAATTAATCAGTTAAATTAAATGTAATCAATATGCCCTACTGATTTGTATAGCATAGTGTTTAAGGCATTTGGAGCACAACGTAACTCAAGTTCAAATGTTAGCTTGGAGCTTTAGTAACACTATAACTTGCCTTTACTGTTTCTCATGACTTTTCCGATGCATTCTAACTTAAATTTTTTTTTTTGGGGGGGATAATATAGTTGCAGAAGAGTTGCAGTTTTATTTGTGTGTGTGTGTGTGTGGGGGTGTGGGTTTGTGTGTGTGTGTGAGGTTCTGCAGGTGAGGCAAGCACAGAGAGCCCTCTTCAGAAGAGACCTATCAAAGATGGCAGCCCCTGGACATGGCCCAAAGATTTTGCCAGGAAGAAGCACGATAAAGAAGTGAAGACCAAGATGAAGACCAACCATCCAGATGAATCGAGGACCCCACAGCCACCTCAGGTTTGGACAAAGTACCAAGCTCTCTATAGTTGAGAGCTTTTCTTGGGGTTATTATTAACATTATTATTATTTTTTATTATTATTTATATATATATTATCATAGGGACTACATTGTGACTGTCCTTAGATATTCTGAACCCTTCCTAGAGGGAAGAGACTACATAGGGAATACATTGTGACAATCCTTAGATGTTCTGAGCCCTACTTAGAGGGAAGGAACTGCATAGTGTTGTCAGGAGCGATCTTTGGTTCTACAGTTCTACAAATATTGTCTTACTTGAAGGCTAAATGGTGCCTCTAGTGGAAAAATGCGACTGCTTTGTTGGTAAAGCTGTTTCCTTTTGAGTGCCATTTTTTTGAACGCATACATCTGCTAAATTGAGCATCACTTCTGCACCCCTAACTTTTGAAATAATAGTGGTACAGGTTCTGATCTTCCATTCTGATTCGATACGTTACCTACATTCCATGACATCAATTCCTTACAGCAACTGACATTAGTGTTGTTTTGCATTTTTAAATCATTCCGCTTGATGATCTTTGCACAAACATCCCTGGGTTGAACCACTTCGCCAAAGCTAGTTCACAGCCAACTTTCACAGTTTGCTTGAAACAAAATGTGTAAAATGGTATTTTCAGAGTCTCCGTAATAAAGAAATACCTCTATGACTACTAATCCATGCTAATTTCATTGGGCAATTAAAAAAGAGATTATTAACTGCATTCTGAGGGATGTCGATAGCTTTAATTTATATTACCGAGAAAAAAGAACCAGACTCAGATCCATCTCTTTATGGAGCAGACGCATTACAAACCCAAGGGGGATGGGGTGTATGATAGATGGTTGAAGCCATGCATCGTTGCTGTTATTGTTATGGTATAAGACCTGTCAATAGAGTTCATACACAACATTCTTATCTTCAAGCTTCTTAAACAACATTCCTTGTCCCCAACGCTCCCCACACCAGCCCTCTGTTTTGCAGCACACACATGAAAAGAGAACATCCCTGGGCCCTTATGCAAATGAGCGTGGTCCAGGGGGCCAGCAAAAGGACCCACGAGTGTTTCGACCCAGGAAACAATGATATACATGCCTTCATTTTCTCCCTCATTGAGCGCTCTGTAAAACGACAAAATATGGGCGAGAGGCAGCCAGATACAATCAACGAGCCCATTAAGAGACAACAAAAGAGATGATGCTGTACATGTAGGGGAGACTGGGGACGGTTGCAATCCTTTTTTGCATTTCTCTCAGTTGCTTAGAGACTAAGTCATAGACGAACCAAACTTGTATATATTAAACTTACATCTGTCTTAAAATTACCAATACAATTTAAAGATGGCTACATATGACATATAGTCCACAATATTTATCTGAATGGAAGAAGTCATCGCTCAGGGGTCAGTTGCAATATGTTAAAAATACATTACATTTCAGTAATTAACTTTAGCTTTTGTCTCAATGAGCATAGCATTCTGAAAATGTGTTTTGTTTACAATAATAGTATAGTCATATTGATTTATTTGGTAATATTCATGAAATTACATTTATTGAGTTTTGTTTGTTTATGTGCAGATGTTACAGATGCAATACAATGACTTGAGTATGTTGTAAGCACAAAAAAGATAATTATTTGGGTGAACTATTCTTTTGTATTCCCCACAAAGATTTGTTTATGTTGAAAAGTAATGTGTGGTCTGTTTTGAAATGGCTACTTAGATTGTTGAAACTGTCCCCAACCTTGTCAGCTAGGACACAACAGCGCATGCTAGCTACATACACTGATCTTGAAACATGTTAACCATGTCACTTAAATGTCAACAAAACAAAGATTCAAATGAGTTAAGTTTCAGTTAATTCATACAAACAGTAGGAAACTATGGCAAAACAGTTCATGAAAAAATTAATTTCATACCTCCAAAACAAGTTTTTTAATAAATGCAGCAGCAGATTATTAATGTGTCTACTGCCTTCATGGTGGGGGGAGGGTCTAACTGAGCATGTGCAGTATGCGTGTCATCAGTCTAGTATGTTTCTAATTGGAGGGATATGAATTGTTGCAACTGTCCCCAGTCTACCCTACGATATATGTGCTTGTGTGCGGGCTGGAGTGGGTGGGGGGCTTTGGTATTACAAAACGTCCCTGTTATATCATACTTTATGAGCTTAGTCATATGCACTCATGGCAAATGGGCACTCTTTTTAGTGTTAGAATATATTAGCAGATCCATAGAAAAAGTGGTTTGACAGCTCCATACATTAGAACGGTAGTAATTACACTTATAAAGACAAAACAGAAAACAAGGAAGTGATAGATCAACTCAGGAAGACCTACCACATGGAAAATATTACATACTATAACAACAATTACATAACAATTTTATACATATCCATTTTAACCCCAAGATCTACATCAACAGTTAAAGAATGATGTGCATACCCTTTTAAGATGTAATGTTTATTTATTCAAAGATATAGGAAGTATCGGTCTGGTTTCAGTACACCTGTGGAAAGAAAGGTCAGATTCAGCAAAAGTCAATAGAATGTGTGAGTGTGTGTGTGTGTGTGTGTGTGTGTGTGTGTGTGACAGAGATGCAGAGGGAGAGCGATACGGGAGGAGGCACTTTTCATCCATGTGGTATTGTAAGATGACCGATAAAGTCTCTGACAGATGGTTCCCCCCTCTGTGGCCCTCTCTCATCCCTGGCCAATTCATCACCAGTGTAGACCTCTTTGATCCTTCTGCTTGACAGAAACACTATTGTAGGTGGGTAGTTCATTGTTTGAGTGTGTGTGTGTGTGGGGGGTGGGGGTGGGGACTGAGAGATCGGTATGTGGGTGGGTACTTTTCCTAGTCATAGACACCTGGTAGGTCAAGCTGCAGCCACACAAGCAGATCCTTCCACCTTGAGAGGATTATCTAATACTGCATCAGATCACATCATATTACATAGATGCCTGACACACTCCACATGCGTTATACACAAGA
The DNA here is from genome assembly GCA_036023535.2 of Galaxias brevipinnis. Lineage (NCBI taxonomy): Eukaryota > Metazoa > Chordata > Actinopteri > Galaxiiformes > Galaxiidae > Galaxias > Galaxias brevipinnis. Next base: position 10,236 of record JAVQIZ010240920.1, on the reverse strand, counting down.
GAACAGTACGGGTAAATAAGCAATATCTTGTTTTACTTCATTTATCATTTGTACTCTCTTGACATCGGATTTTACTGACTTTGCGTGGCGTAAAAGTACCACTACACCCTCCTCCCCATAATTTTAGAAAATCAATCTCTTTCTGTCGCACAAACCTTTGCCTGCAGCACATTGCACTTAAAAAACATTTGTTTTGCTGTCTTTGTCATGTCAACTTAAAATTACTTAAATATACAGTATAGAAACAAATATAAGTAGTAATCTAAAACAAATGTCATGTAGACATGGCCTCCATGAATGTGAAGGCTTGACCTTGCAAAAGAAGAGTTGGCCCAAATAATGTGCTATTTAACGAATTTTAAAAGTAGCACCTACCATATTTGATGTTTAAATAATTCTACTTTGTATTAGGGCTTCGGATGTTACATAAATTATAACAAATGTTGTAATGAAACAACACTGTATGCACTTAAAAAAAAATACAGGACAGTAGAACAAGTTTGTAGTTTTCATAGCTGTAGACAACTAATAGGTTCAAAGGAGCTGGATTGGTCATGGTTGATCCAGCTGTAAAGATTGAAAGCAAGCAACAATTGTTTCTGGGGACATGACCTGTGGTGGTTGGTAAAACATGGTTCAATTGGTTAGAATGGTGTTAGTCCCCTTCATGGAGATCTCCGTCTGTTTCCATAGGTTCAGAGCCCTTGTGAACAGGAACTGTCTCAGGTCCTCAACGAGATCTCACAGATGAGCTTCCTTGACAACCGGGCCCGACTGGAGAACCTCTACGACCTCAAGTTCCCCAACTGTGACAAGAGCGGGAACTACAATCTCAAACAGGTAAGCTGTGTCATCTACCGCTCTTCTCTGTGTGTGTGTGTGTGTGTGTGTGTGTGTGTGAATCCTAGCTGCGTATGCCCCTCTTCCTTCTCCTATCCCTCTTTTATTCCCACTTGCGTCTCTTCCCTCTTTCTTTCCCATGCAACACGTGGTAGACCCTTGCGTTTGAGTAAGCCCTCTAGGGGAGGGGCCTCCACTACAGTTCCCAGCCTTCCTCCAAACCCCCACCAACCAACCAACCAACCAACCAACCAACCAACAGTTCCTCATGACCATCCAATATCCCTCACACCACCCCACCCTGCCTGAGGCAGCCAGAGTAGGGGCTAATGTTGTCAACATGCTGACAGCAACAGCGTCTGTTTCACAGCAACAAGGTAATGAAGCCTAACAAACAATAGCTAATCTACGCTGACACTTTTTGGGCACAATGATAGTTATCAAGACGAGTTTGGAGAAACGTGTCTTTCATTTGCTTTTCATTGGTCGCCACAAAAAGTGTTATTTTAAAGGGCGATGGGGTCTTAATGATATGATTAAGAAATGACACGCACTATGTACAGTACTCTGTGTACCGTGTTTGTCTGGGGGGGATTAACTAGGGCCAAAGGAAAGGGGAGAGGAGAGATGTTTTAATGAGAGTCCTTGGTTCCCAGGGCTCCAAAACACTGCACCTCCACAACACTTTGCCGTTTTGTAGTTATGCCCTCACAGATAATTACTGTAACTGTCACTTTTTGTTCTTTCTCACTGAAGGAAAAAAACATGTACGTCTGTCCTCCCCACCCCCCCTCCCGGTTATTCTCTTTCTCTCTGCCCTCCTCTCGTCAAGCGTGTCCGACATAGGCAGTGTCCAGTTCGATTATGACCTCATTTCAGGGAGAGAGACCCTGTGGGGGGTCTGTTCCACTGAGGTGGTGCGGGGGACTGATATGACCCGGGATGGGATGTTATTGGGGCGTAGTGCCCCACCCTTGGAGCGAGGCCCTCTACTTCATCCAATCGTGGGGCACCCATCATCCAACGCCCCCGGAAGATACACACACATACACACACACGTACCCAACATAGTGCCCCCCCCCATCTTTGAGAGTATCCCACGCTTCAGCCCTCCCCCCTGCCCACTGCAACCCCCTCACCCACCCACCCACTCCCCAAACCACCAGAAAACAGTTCTCTTTACCCCTCTCCGATACTGCCCCTATCAAACATCCAACCCTGTGTGTTGTGTTTGTGTTTTCCAGTGCAACATGTCCACCCATGGCCAGCGGGGAGAGTGCTGGTGTGTTGACCCATTCACGGGTGTCCAGCTCTCAGCCTCTCCCAGGGTCCGTGGGGACCCCAACTGCAGTCAGATCCAGGAGGAGCAACGGGATACCGATCAGCTGCTTACCTCTGCAGGCCTCTCCTTCAGCTGGAGGGAACTCACTGGACAAAATGACTGACGCTGTTAAGATTGTTCTTAAGTCTCAGCAGACAGCGTTTATTTTTTTGTGCCAGTCAGATCTATGAAGTAGTAAATTGACTGTATTTCATTGATTTGAAGGTAACAGGCATACACATGAAAGAGAACTTCCAGTATATGCCACGATAAAAAAAATATATAGTTGCTTTAGTATGAACATTTGCTTGAATGTGATCCGACCAAGCATTAATCCTAAGAAAAATCCACTTCACATTTAAGCTCACTTATCAAGAAAGCTTAGTCCAAAACCATCTTTGCTACATAGGCTTGCCGCCAGGTACTGTATTATTTGTCTCTTTTGAATTTCCTCTTCTAAAGCTTAATCATTGGAACAGTCAGTACATTTGATGTCATTAGCACATCACCTTGTTCTTGTAAAAGCTTGCTTTCTCGTGCTCCCTATCATCTTTATTTATTTAACCTTACCAAAGTTCCATCAATTTAGTAGACATGACTGCAACCGTTATAAATATTTATAGATGATGGGAGAAGTTCATGCTTTCTAAATATTTCATGTCAACGTTTCTTGCTCCTTGACTGATGCATTTTCCAAGTCTAAATAAGCTGTCCAGTAAAAGACATAAAACCCAACACCACGTCCCCTTTGTCTCTCATATTTCATTGAAAACTCAGAATCCTTCTCTACTATAAACTAATTTACTCTCACTACACATTTATATCAGCCTGTCTGTGCTCCACTGTGCTTATAACCTATGGTTTTTGTACCCCAAAAAATCTAATAAATTAATGACTTGAGGTCGCTGTCCTGGCAGGGAACATACATTATTTAAGGGGTGCTCCAGCGATTTTCAACCTGGGATGTATTTTCTAGTCAGTGGTCATAAAATAATTTTGTTTAAATTTATGGGTACTAACAATAATTCGTCATTGGTGGCGATTGATAGCAAATATGGTGTAAGTTTTATATATATATATATATATATATATATATATATATATATATAGCACTTGTTTTGAAGAAGGTCATTATGTGGCAGAATGTGGACCAACAAACCACAAGATATTTTGTGTTAAGTGTTTTTTTTTCATCTTGCCAATTTGCTAATGTTACCCCGATTGGCCTGTAAACATAGAATGTAAGAAAACAACAATCTAAACTACAAATGTGTATTTCTGTTTGGACATTTTTTGTTTGAAGCACACACGTTTTCTGCCTGTTTGATAATTCGCACAACATATTGATATTATGGGAAATTGGTCATGCAGCAAGGCTAATGTTAGTACACAGCTAGCAGCAGTTACAACTCCCCTTGCACGCATGTTCCCAGTTAGTTAAAAACATATTTTTACATAAGTAATTATGTTGCTCTAACAACAGATAGCGATGCGGCTTGGGTTCAACCTTCGGACATTGGGACAGCTAATGTGTCACACCCTCCAGTAGGCCTGGCTTAAATCAACATAGGTTTGGGTAACACTCTGGCAGTCAGAAGTCTATCTCTTCGCCAGTGCTCTTGGAGTCAAGCAGAGATTTTGTAGGGTGGCCCACATTAAACAGTGAGATAATTATCCTTACATACTAACTATTCCTGGGTTTGGACTATGTGCTGTTAAGTGGGTCCTGGAAGTGATGAAGGGTATATATGGGGGTCTGAAGATTTAGACTTAGGTTGTGCTGCAGGTCACTAAGAAAGTGTTGGCAAGATGCCAGGTTAGGACAAGGGGCTGACATTGACAAAAACGATACTAAGTGGTGAGAGACAAAGTGTGTTTTAAATAAGCAAGGCCTTGCAGATGTGTTCGCTATACTGACATCTGCGATGCACTCCCACCCTCAGGCAGCATCTGCACACACACACACACACATGCACACACACACACACACACACGCATACACACACACGCACACACGATAATCTGACTGCAGTGTCACTATTCATACCATTTTCTCATAAAACACCACACACCACGAGGACTGACATTCATGCCAACTGTTCTTATTTGATATTCACACAACCAATGTGTAATATGTTTTCACTCATTTAGATTGCCAATATGTTTCCTGTTCTCATCCTCAGGTGCATCTTCTACAGGAGATTTGTGGAGATACATACACCAGAATGCCAGCTCATGAAGCCCTATTTTGCTGTTTGTGATGTTTAGATCTATGAACCCTGTCAGTCTGATACCGCCTGTTTTAGGGCCAGTTTTCCAAACACGTACCTAATTTGTTCTTGGTACGGACAGTATTAAATGCTAATTTGTGGCTGGGCTACACAGAAACCAATCCCTGTGAAGTGTGTGTGGGTCTGTGTGCATTCAGTGTGTGTTGGCATGTGAAACGGTTTCTTCCAGCCTGGGCATGTGTGTGTGTCTATGGGTGCCCATGCTGTGCACAGAGGAGCAGGGTGTCTACCATCTGCTGCCTGCTGCCAGGGGAAGTAGCCAAAGTGGGACTTGCATGGATATGAGAATCACACAAGTACATTTGTGAAGCACAATCTAGAATGTGCTGATGGGCTTTCTGTGTAACTTGGAAACCTAGAGCCTAAATGAGATAAGTTAATTTATTTGAATGTAAGCCAGGTAAAGGTAAATATTACAAGGCAAAACAATACAGATCTATCTCACATCTTATACAAAACAAGAATAGAATTTAGTTTAAACTTATTTTACTTAATTTTTGTTGAACTGATGATGATAAAACAGTATCTTTCAACTTTCTTGAAAAGAAGACAAAAAACAATAAGGGCTTTTCCTTTGCCAGATCTCTGTCATGTGATACCAACAGAAAACTAGCTCTAAGGCTGGTTTGCAAGTTCTCAGCCAAGCAATCAGTTGTTGCGTCGGCACGGTTACATCCGCTTGTCTCCAGGTATAATCCCACCTCCCGAGGTGAGATTCATCTTTGATGAAAGGGTGAGGATAAAAACCAGCAGACACGTCTGCATGTTTTCAAGGACCGCCATGGGGACGCCGCTGCTGTTAAGTTATGTGATATATTCCAAAGTACCTTCTTCCACTCTCCTTTCATCTTTATTCCAGTGATGTGAAGAAGCACTATTAGCCACAGAGAGATCTTCATATGTAAGCACCACTATTAGCCGCAGAGATGTTCATATGTAAGTACCACCATTAGCCACAGAGAAATGTTCATATGTAAGACCCACTATTACGGTAACCACAGATAGATGTTTCTATTTAATACAAGCTTTTAACCACAGAGAGATCTTCATATGTAAGAACTCCTATTAACCACAGAGATTACAAGAACCACATGGAGAGATGTTGTGCTACAATAACAAGCCTTGGTTTTTAAGTACTTTATACGGTGGCATTATTATTATTATGTATTATCTATACAATGGAGCTTGGAAATGGCCATCAAATACTAGCCAAAGTTAAATGACAAGGATTACACCAGTGAATGTGTACTGCAAATCACAGAGCAATGCATTGGTAAGCCAGTTGCACACTGTTGCAGTTCAGCAACAGAAACCTAAACCTGAGAGGAGATTGTGATCAACGGAGACTTAAAAACGTACCTCGCTGCAAGACAGTTTTGTTGTCAAGGAGAGGCACATGTATGGATTAGATGTGGCCATCCATGGTTGTTGGCCTAACTATATAATAAAAGGGGCATGAGTGCTTTGAAGTCTTAAGCACAGTTGTCAGTGCCTTTGAAGGCAATAGTAATTGTCATGTTCACTACCTCACAAATCAAATACCCTACACGTTTCCTCCTCCTCAAAGTCACCCTGCCCCCCACCCCGCCCGTCGTAGACTCGCCAGCACGGAAACTGAGCCCTCCTATTTACCATTGTGCGTCGATCACCTACATCTGGAGCTGGTCAAAGTCTGTGGTCCCCGGGGAAAGATAGCTGTACCCTGAAAGTTCCCGTCTTGTCGCTTCCTGGACGCCGAGGGCAAACAAAGACCCCTAGAGACTATTCTTGGTCGCCAGAACAGACTTCTAGACTCCTTCAGAAAGTAGGTGTGTGTGTGTTCCCAGACTGCTGTTATCAGAACTTTCAAGCCGACATGAAGCACAACTGTGCGTGTTTTGGCGTCGGCCGTTGTCTTCATTGTGCTCACACCTAGCCAGGGGGGTTAACAAGGAGTCTTCCCAATCTCAACTCGTACAGTGCACCCTACAGGGTCCTGTAGCCCGGATGACCTTGAAGTACTGTGGGGTTTCGTGTGCACATGGAAACCTCTTAGAAACCACTGCTTCCTTTTAATGTTGGTTTAAAGCTACGTTTTCCATATCATGACGGGGCCTCCCAAGGCTACCTCTTCTCTTCACTATTTGAGCAGGGAGCTGGTCCCTCTAGAATTTATTCCCCCCTTGAAGTTCAAAACCCATGTTAAATTACTTCCTTGTTCCTGTGCAATCTCTTTGAGTTGCTTTGGAAACCAGGTGACTGGCCCCCAGGCAAAGCTTTAATAAAGACATATCCTGTATACTATTAACAACCCGTGGGCTAGTCTTTGCATCTCGGAATATCGCAGAGGTTTGGTAACCAAGCAGGGAGATTAGCGAAATTTTCCAACATAACAAGCATCTTACATGTGATCGGGAGCTTATTTATGCCTGTGTTATTGATGATGTGTTAGTGTTGTTTAAATCCAAAAGAATTAATGAATGATATGTGTAATAAAAATGAAGTCTATGCAGTATATAGTGCTTGAAAAAGTCAATCAACTTATTGAATGTAGTTGGAAACTCAAACAGAAATACTTATAAGGTTATACACTTCATTGGAAGGTGAGCCCAACGCGTTATGTTACGTGTCTGTGGGTTCTCCTGTGAAATAGTGTACAACAGTATCTAGTTGAAGATAAGGAAGATTTTAAAACAACATCAAATACATACAAATATCACCAAGTCCTTAAATGAATACATAACTTTATTTAAATAAATGCTTTGTCATAACAAAAGAGACAAAGGTTAAAAGAGTACATAAATTACAAGTTGAATAAATATTACACAGTGATATTCACTTTAATAATTTGAGATTTTTTTGTCTTTTCTATTTGTTTTACAAAGAGTGCCAAATGCTGACCATTTAGTTCTACTGTCTTCCTGCCACCAATGGGTTCCTGTCACAAGCCTGTGCACACCACATGTTATAATAATGACCAAATGTACTGTTTTGTTTCATCCATAAAAAAACCTGTTATGCATTCAGAAAAAAAAGTTGTAGTTACTGTACTATTGAAGTATGAGATGTGATTATGAGTTCTAACCAAATAAGAGTCTAGGAATCTGAAGAATGCACTTGAAGCAAACAGATGAATATTAAACCATTGGAAAAACACAGTATGTCATTTGAAAGCTCTTTAACTCCATGCCAACACGATTCTAAAAGTGATAGTCCTAAAACACATCGACTGACAAAATGTCAGGATATCAATCACAGTGGCCAAATAATGGCATTTACCAAAGGAGGCATTTTTTGTTAGCTAATAAATGAAAATGGAACAATGTTTTGTTTCATTTGTGTTCCTAAAATTCAAAGGACCCTCTTGTATCTGTCTTGCTAACTGAATCTACCGTCATGTGATTGGTGACCCCCGCTTTGGGGGAAGTGGCTAGGCCGTAGTGTGGGAATGCTACCACTGCCCACACGGCTCCCTCTGTCTTTCTCTCTGCCCCTCTCTCCTCTTCCCTCACTCAAATCTCTGTACTGTCTCTCTAGGCCACAAGCTGATAGAGAGCCTCTACACTGTAGGTATTATGGTTTGTCTTGTGTGCTTGTCGGCCATGGACGCTGCTATATGTGGAGGTCTCAGGCATGGGCCACGTAGCCCCTGTCAAAATGGTTTCACCTTTGAAGCACCTCCTTCAGAGGCACATAAACATAACATGGTTGTTTCACATAGGCGACAGAATATCTCTGGACATTGTAGCTAGTGAGAATTAACATTGAGTAGCTCAAGTAAGTGCAAGCTGCTTTCTCCGACTGTTAAGTGGTAGGGGGTATCAGGACAGGGCAGGCTGCCTGGATTGCTGACATTCGATTCGCTGCCTGCACAAAGAAAGGTTGGATATTGGACAAAAAAACCTGTACTCCTCCCTTTTTGTTTGTAATGTTGTGTCTCTGTCCAGTAACACCAATGGGAGTTTAGCAGTGGCATAGACCACTGAACTCCCTGTCTATAAGCTATAGCCTTTTAAAGCTGACACGTGAACCCTGAAGACTGGTTATAGCTGTGTGTTGGATGGGAAGAAGACACAACAAAGTAAAACAGTCGTCCTAAGCCAGATTGATGTGCCTTTTGAATTCAAGCATCCCCTGGTTTACACTGGCAATCACATACATTGGCAGTCACTTGAAAAATAAAAAGCAATAGTTTAGCTTATTGATTGATTAGGAAAGCGAAGAGGGAGGTTCGACCAGCAGATATCTCCTGCTGGTCCAGTCTGTATTGCCCTGAGAGACAGGGAAGGATTATAATGGATTCAGTATGCATTTGTGACACCATTTTATAAGAACTACCACATTCATTGTACTTCTCTAAGTCTGAACTAGACCTCTTTAATCACCTTGGAAAGGACTAACCCTGGGCCTCTGTAAAGAGCAAAGGGATCTGCTCACAATCCACATCCATGTCACTTTCACGTCACTATTCAAATTAATTTGCATATAGGAAGGCACTGTGACTCGCACACAGATGTCAAACTATTCATCTCGAATGACCTTGTACAGGTCACTAAATGTTTTGTTTCCACCAGGTCCCCTTCAGAGGAAGAGAAACTCTTCTGCCCTTCCCAATGCAAAAATCATGCTTTTTTTGTTTTGTAGTATTGAAAACAAAGTATCAAAAACAGGATCACAACTCTTGGGCGTGGCATGCAAGCAGAAGGGAGTGGATACAATAGGAGAGTAGCTTTTTTGCGATTGACCTGTATTCAAATGACTCTGAGGCAGACTACTGACAGCTTACACAGGCTATTCAAAACGTTTTACAGGCTAAAATAAATGTGGCCTTTTTTTTCTTTTTCTTTTTTTTTACAAAGCACCAGTTTGTTTTTGTTGTTTTGTGTCTGAAGGAAATAAAGCGTTTACAATCTATAGTTAAAAGTAATACACCAAGAGTACACTGTAGCAGTTTCAAGGGGAAGCCACTTGGTTGAGGAACATTATGGGCGATTGTTACTTCACTGAAGGCCAAGAATACGGTACAAACAATACCATACAAAACTACACTCTTAACATAACTGTGACAGAGAAAATCCCTACTGGTGAATGCAAGTCTGCTTTCAACTGCTTTTTTTTATTTGATGCAAAGCTAAGTGATGTCAACTATCTATAGGACAATTCTACTGGTGTTCAGAATATTCCATATTTTTCATTCTGGGCAGAAGTTTTAGAAATCAGACTTTTCGAGTCCACAATATGTGGCAATCCTTCACCGTTAGGGATAGTGCTCTTCATCAAGTTGCCCTTTAAGGCATTGTCTGTTCAAATAGGCACAGTTGGCATATCAGATTAGCTACATACAAAGTCAAGGCGCCACTTACATATGTTTGTCTGCAATGAAATGCTGATTGTTTTTTTCCCCCCAAACACTCTAAGCATCCTGCGGCATTCTCTTCAATGGCTAGTAAAAGAATGCCATCTACAAGACCACTTAAAGCATCAGCTATATTGTTTTGATAAGACCAAGCTGATAAATAAAAAAGACATTATTTTGTATTAGGCTCAACCTATCGTCCACATCATGCACTCACACAAATATATCACATACAAACACACACAAACTCACGTCCTTTGTGAAGTTACACATATCCAAGCAGGTCCCCCTACTCATAAGTGCTCAGACAGAACCCAGATAAGTTTTCTTTTCTTTTTCAAAACAAAACAAAAAACAAATAACTGCCAATCATTGAATTTCCAGCCGTTTGTAATTAATATATACTCTAGTATATTATATGCGTAGGGGGGGGGGGGGGGGGGGGGGGG
>JAVQIZ010240907.1:0-23029 GCA_036023535.2 Galaxias brevipinnis | reverse complement strand
GTGTGTGTGTGTGTGTGTGTGTGTGTGTGTGTGTGTGTGTGTGTGTGTGTGTGTGTGTGTGTGTGTGTGTGTGTGTGTGTGTGTGTGTCTGTGTGTGTCTGAGGTATTGGCAGTGTGTGAAGTGCTAGTGTTTCCTACAGTAGCTGTCAACTGCTTTTCTGCCAAGTTGATTTATTCAAAGGAAACGCACGCGGGCACACACACACGCACACGCACACGCACACACACACACGCGCACAGACATACATACAAGCGTCATTTGTTGTGTCATTCCTCACATACCCCACCAACTGCCAGGGCTATTTAATTATAGGTGGGGCTGTCGGAAGCAGGGCTTGCACGTACTTTCTACCCTCCTACTCTCCCTAGCATAGCTGTAGCTGTTGGGACTTGTTACACTGTCAGTGCCCTGTAGTCCCCTTCCAGTCATCTCTCAATGGTTGGTGTGCTACTACCCCAGTATACACACACACACACACACACACACACACACACACACACACAGTCAGGCTCAGGGACCCAGCCTCCCCAGGCAGTCAGCAAGTTGCTGGCCAGCCAAGTCAGTCAGCCATGTGAGAGTTTTCCCACAGCATGGGGGAGGCCTGTTTTGCAAACATCCTGCTAGTTTAGATGAGCAAACACTCACAGTGCTGTCCAGTCCCACGCAGCCTTGAGCCAAACCACACGGCCTCACCTACTGAAAGCGTAAGGAATGGACGCATGCCGAAAAATCCCCCTGCCGGTGTGAAATAGTTTGTTAGACAGTTGCAAATTTATGACCCTGTCAACCCACTGACCTCAATTTGTCCTCATCCGGTCTTCCGGGGAGTGCTCCGTCATCTCGGATGACTTGTGCAACAAACTGGAACGCTGTGAGGAGACGTTTTCCGTGAGTCAGGGTAGGAGACCTGCCTCGCCTGGCTTAGAACATCGTCCGGGCAGGGGAAAGTTTCCCAACGCTGGCACGCTCCTCCCCATGCCAGGCAGGCATGCCGTTAGCCCAGCGCTGTGGATTGGAGTGTCAGTTAGTCATCATCGCGCCGTGGCTTCCCAGAGAGAGCCCACTGTGTTTCAACTAGCAGGGCCAGGGGTCTGAGTCACAGAGAGAGGGAGGGGGCTTTTCCCACCGGGGGCCCCTGGCTCTGTTTATGGGCTCTCGTAGAGAGGGTTGTGAAAGGAAAAGGTGGTACGCACTACGCAGGCTTTTCCAACTGCCGACTCATTCAGGACCCGAGGGGTGGAAAGTCTCTCCAGGCCATGGGAGCTACGTGTGGCGGCACATTTCTTGGCCCAGAACTTGACTTTGGCTGCGAGGGGAAATTTGTAGAACATGTTGGGCTTGTACAAGTAGTGTGAGAAACGTTGGAAGCTCCTATTTTATGCTGTTCTCTTTTCATCATTCTATCCTCTCAATCTTTTATATTGAGCTGTTTCTTTCTCACGTCTTTCATGGGCCTGTTAGGCACTTGTGAAAAGGTCATTGCTTTGCATGCCACACTACCCCGACGGGGTTACATCGCTTCCTGTCTGCTGCGCCGCACCGCGGCCTATAGCGAGGACGGGTAAACGAGAGGCCAGCCTTTGTAAGGTGGTGGAGGTGAGAGACGGGCAGGCGAGGCAGAACGACGTCAGGAGAGGAGGACTGATGGCTCTCTGACCCCATGGCAGGGCTCTCGTCTCAGCCCAGCAGTCCACTCTGCCCTGGCTCACAGAGACAGACTGTGTGGTTAAACACACCTCCACCTGTCCCCCACAGTATTCCACGGGCCTGACATTTACATCCCATCCACACATCCGTCGTGGTGTTCATTTGACATTTTCGGTGGAGCAGCGGGAGGTCAACCAATTTGGAATGGCTTTGTTTTTCTCCATGCTGCCCGCCTGTCTAGCAGCTCTGGTGCAGAAGGCCTGCTGGAGGTGTTCTGGCGGTAGGGGAGTGGGGAGCTGGTCCACATCTAAAGCCTTGCTGTAGTCCTGCTCAGCACCACACCGCTGTAGACACTCCCCACCCTGTCACCAGTGGGCGGCCAGGTGGCCTGTCTCTCTGACCGTCCTGTCCTTGTAAGCCAAGCCACTTCCCTTTTTTTCTGTCTGCAGTAAAGATATAGAGAAACACACACACACACACACACACACACACACACACACACACACACACACACACATATAAAACATCAGCGACGGTATTCCAGACCCAGAGGAAGTGTTGGGTGCTGGCAGAGCCCCTTCTGAGAAACAATACCCGCTGTGCCAACTGGGCTGGGAGGGAGATCGATGGCTTGGCAGATGGGCCAGTCATCCATCAGGCCTGAGCGGGCAGGAGTGGGGGGCAGGGTGGGACACGGCTAGTAGCTGGGGGTCCTAGAGTCATCCATTTTATAGGCAAGATTAATGAGTCCATTAATCCCCGTCACGGCCGCTGCAGAGGACGTCTCGGCACAATTTACAGCCCCTTCTCCCTGGCTTCACTGCCATTCAGATGGCTAGCCTGCCCACCTGTCCACATACACACACACACAAACACACACGCACACACACAGCATTTCTAGATACCGAAAAAAGGGTGCTTTTAGGCGAACTCCAGTGAAAACTAATTGACCCATGGTCTGCTGGTCTTTCGTATGGATTTTTCCATGCTCAGGAACAATTTAAAACTTGCTCCTTGACACATAGGTGTACCTAACCAAACTTCAGAGGCACAGAGTAAATGAGGTAGTGTTTTTAAAAAACAACAACTCACTCCCCCATCGTCTAGGGAGGCCACAGTCAGCAACGCAGGTTCCCAGAAAGCGGCTCAGGAGGATCAATAAATCTCTGGGTCCATCTTATCCCTCCCCGTCTGCTCCATGAGTCTGAAGTACTGTGTCTGTCATAATCCCCCTGCCGGCGATATCTCTTAACACTGCAGCTATGTAGGCCGTGTAGGGCCTCTATGTCACTGTTAGCTCTTTCTCTCTCTCTCTCTCTTTGCATGTGTGTATATCTGTGTGGAGCTATGTGCCCTGAGTGACCCCTAGCCTACAGTTGGATGGTGATGATTCTGGGAGACTAGCCCTGTGGAATATGGCTGCACCTGCTCCTGCTGTGAGTAATGCAGCGCTGAGAGCAGGCTGACAGCGGGGGCTGGGTGAGGAAGCTCGGAGGGGCCAGCCCACTGATGAAGCGGTCATCACAACAATACACCAGCTCCCTCTCTTCCTCTCTCTCTCTCCCTCTCTCCCTCTCTCTCTCGAGACTGTTATCCATGTTTTCACCTCGTGTACTCGGGTAGCACCTGTTCTTTCTTTAGTAAGTGCCTGGTGTAACAATTGAAGTGGGCAATTTACCTCAGAGGCTTTTATTCTTGGACCGTTGTACACACACACACACCAAGTGGAAAGATGAAATGTGTGCTTCTTCATTTTGTCTTTGGGCAGGCTAAGTTGGCCATCTGGCTAACAAGGTGCAATATGATAAAGGGCAACATGCCAACATACCCACTTGCATTGTTCAGGGGAACCTTCTCTGTGCGCCTTTGAGTAGAGTTAGCTTATTTCCAAATGACAATTTTAGTTTTTGCAGGGGGGTTTGGTTATATTGGTGAGAGGGGATGGAGGGATGGTCTGTATGTGTAGCAGGGCGACAGAGGAGGATGTGTCTGTGTGCGTGGGGGCTTTAGATTGAGGTGTCTGTCTTAAATCTATGTTCTGTTAACTGATTGTAAATTAAAAACGACGTCAAAAGTCTTTATTCCTCCGGCCTTCTCACTGGCTTTGTGACTTTTTTAAGTCTTCTTCCTATCCTGCTTCCCCTATTCCCTCCTCTCTCCCTCTTTTTGTCCTATTTTCGTTCTTTCTCTGTCTTTGTACCATGTTTATGTACAGGAGCCAGGAGCCTGGACATTCCTATGCTCAGTGTGGTCCACTGAGCTCTTTATAGAAGCCTTGTTGTCTTGTAAAATAACCCAGGTTTTTTCCCCTCCCAGGAGCCAATTTATCTGTGGCATTTATTCAGCAGTGACCTTCTCCATGTTTGCCTTCCAGAGACACATGGATATCTCGTCTCTCCGGGAAAGCACCACTGTTATTCCGGCTAGATTGAAACATTTACCGTCCTTACTCTCGGTAGGTTATGAGCAATAAAGAGAAACATGTTTTCCTAAAACAATTACGTCGACAGCGGTACTTAGTCATTCTGAGGTTGAACAGCTCACACACACGTAAGCATGCAATCGCACACGCACGCGCAGACACATACCCACACACACACACACTCACACGCACACACAGTGACATATTCTTACCGTCCCCGTTATCTCCTGGAGGGAGTAGCCAATGGACGCACTTGTAAAGCGATGACATGCTTAGCGTTGAGGTGGCTAATTAATTAGCTTGGTGAATCACCACTGCATAGACACGGGGGAGATTACAGCCCTGCTAGAGCATGTAAATGTGCTTGAAGCCCTAATTATCCAGGTGGAGGGGTGCACAGTGGAACAGTGCATGGAGGTGGATGGTGAGGCCTCTGCAGATGGAGGTTGTGGGCTGATGTCTATTGAGTCACAACATCGGAGACTGGTAGGAAATCGGACTCTCTTATTAAAGGGTGAAATGAGAAATGACTTGTGTTTACCCCCTCATTGATTTGAAATTCGCTGTCTCTCTGTATCGTTCCTCCAACTCTTTTTGAAAACCTGCTAGTTTCTCGCCTGAGTGCGCCTCTATTTTGTCTGTCTTTCTGTCTGTCGGTCTCTCTCTCTTTTTTACTTTTCCTCTCTCTGTCGCTCTTCCCACCCCCAATTTCTTCCCAACATTTTATCAATCAATAGCGACGGAGTGAGTGAGTGTACTGGTGCGGTGCGGTGGCTCTGGGCTATAATTGCTTTCTGCAGACTGTTAATTTGATATGCTATGTGACTGAGGAGGCTCATTAGGGACAGCAGGCCAGAGAGGAGGACTAGCACTCTGTCACTGCTGGACTAGGCAGAGAGGAGGACTAGCACTCTGTCACTGCTGGACCAGGCCAGAGAGGAGGGCTAGCACTCTGTCACTGCTGGACTAGGCAGAGAGGAGGACTAGCACTCTGTCACTGCTGGACTAGGCAGAGAGGAGGACTAGCACTCTGTCATTGCTGGACCAGGCCAGAGAGGAGGACTAGCACTCTGTCACTGCTGGACTAGGCAGAGAGGAGGACTAGCACTCTGTCATTGCTGGACTAGGCAGAGAGGAGGACTAGCACTCTGTCACTGCTGGACTAGGCAGAGAGGAGGACTAGCACTCTGTCACTGCTGGACTAGGCAGAGAGGAGGACTAGCACTCTGTCACTGCTGGACCAGGCCAGAGAGGAGGACTAGTGTCACTGCTGGACCAGACCAAAGAGGAGGACTAGTGTCACTGCTGGACCAGACCAGAGAGGAGGACTAGTGTCACTGCTGGGCTAGGCAGAGAGGAGGACTAGTGTCACTGCTGGACCAGGCCAGAGAGCCGGGCAGATCCACAACCAGAGCCTCCCCTCTCTCACCAGCAGACCAGCCTGGATGAGCAGGAGGAGAAGGGAGGACGAGCTGAGAGAGAGGGGAAAAAAGGAATAGAAAAGATAAGTGAGGGAGGACCATAAGGGTGGGACAGCGGTAACTCTGGACAGGCTGAGAGACGATGGTGAGAAATGGGTACAGCGGGCCTGATTAAACAATGGAGTTGTGCTGCCCAGCCTTGTTGGGACTGGGTGTGTTTACCATGGCTGACACTGAGGCAAAGAGAGAGGGACAGGGAGCGAGATGAAGCCATACGGTGTGCGGTGAATTATTAATGCCTCTATTAATGTAAAGATCTCCTCCTCGTTGGAATCCAATAAAGTGCGTATGATTTGACTGTCAGAGAGATTGGTCGTCAGGAGGAGGCAAAACCCCCGGCCCACTCACTCGCCTTCCATGGCCCTCTCTCGGCGTAATTGACTGCGTGCAGGGTATTGACTTTCTGATTACATTGATTGAGGGGGCCGAGGCGCAGACTGGAGCCTGGCCTTGGTTTCCTGTAGGTGGGGTGGGGCTGTGGGAGAGACCTCACAGAGTGGCTGTCCTGGATGATACATGTCTCGAGCATGGGGCCATGCCTAACCACTGATCAATGCTCCTTACGCGGCGGGGCTAGGCCTCTGTCTCCGTCTCTCTCTCTCTTCCAGCCAGTCTCCCAGGCGGACCACCGCAGAGATGACTCTCAGACTAACTGTCATGGTGTCTGGTCTCCCCGCGGGTGGGTTCTGGCGGGTGGATGGAGACACGGGGGTAGGTGATAGAGCCTGAGTGCTCCTTGGGGGAAGGGACAGCGGGAGGCTGCTCTCTGGGTGTAGCGGCCGCTGTCCTGTGCTGTCCCTCCACCACAGGAGGCCTGTGCCACCAGAAGGAACAGCAGCCGTCCATGCCCAGACTGGTAATGTCTTCTGACAGGCCGTCTGAAAACATTCTCCATCGATCGCTATGCTGGAAAGCAGTGGAAGGAAGGACTGCCAGCGATGTACTCGTGCATGGTTGGTGTACATGCAACTACACACACACACACACACACATACAAATACAACTACATATACATATACACACTTGTTGAATAGATTGAGCTGAGAAAATAAACATTTATTTTTATTATTTTAACTCTGTTGCACAGATTGCTTGAACGTCCAGTAATGCTAACATACAGTAGGGCAACATGGGAACATGGCAGCATGTGTGTTCCCCTGACAACATTCTGACCTGTCATCTATGGTATGAGTCATCTAGAAAGGATGTGGCAGCCTGTCACTTAGGCTGGCAGCTGAGCAAGCATGACTACACACAAGCACGTGTACACACACACACACACACACACACACACACACACACAGTCACACACACAGACACACTACATACTTTAAATCTATTGTTTGAGTAATTTATGTCATCCTTACATGACACCGTAAACAAATATGAACAATGTTTTGGCTAGGTGCCTGCCTGTTAACCATACACACAATACATAAGAATGATGACAACAATAAACAGAGAGCAAGCACTTCTAATACAGTGCACACTGTTGTTTTGGGATTACAAAAACAGTACAACACACACTCACCAAACACACGCTGTCAGCATGCTGTAGTTTATCCCAGACCTCTTTCTCTAGCTATTCTCAAATAACCTGCCATTTTCTCTTGCAAAAGGCTTTCATCCACCACTTTGTCAGTAAAAATGCAAGGAACCCTGTAAAACATAATACGCAGAATCCATTTAGGCCCTGTAACAAGACATTGTGTCCTGAATGGACGTTGGAGTGCATTTCGGTTGAGCACTGTCAGTCTGCATTATATTTGGCCAGGCGGTTAGCTCACACACCGGCTGCCAGGACAAACAGAGCTCTAGGGCATGGGGGTAAGGGAGGCAGCTGGGTGCTACATATCTCATAGCGTTTCCTTTTCAATCACTATG
Organism: Galaxias brevipinnis; assembly: GCA_036023535.2. Taxonomy (NCBI): domain Eukaryota; kingdom Metazoa; phylum Chordata; class Actinopteri; order Galaxiiformes; family Galaxiidae; genus Galaxias; species Galaxias brevipinnis. Next base: position 15,594 of record JAVQIZ010240907.1, on the reverse strand, counting down.
TAGCTACTATCAGTGACCAGCCATTGTTAGCATATCAGCAGCTTGCTAGACAGGTACCTCCACATAGCCTAGTCCAGAAACTCTCTTTACTCTCTTATTCTGGCATTTCTAATCTTCTAACTGGCAGAGTAATCCATACAGAGTAAGTGTCAGAAGTCAGGAGAATCAATCACCACTTAAAATCTGTGGAAAATCATGTTTTCTGAAGTTATTTTTAGGACAAGCATGGCACTGTGCATAATTGCGTTCATGCTGTAATGTGTATCCGAATGCCTATTTGTGTCATACATGCTGATGATGCCGGCCACTCTCTCTTGGTGTGCCGTGAGGGCATTGTAATGTTGTTAGCAGCACTCTGCACTCATTAAGACCAAGCTGATCTGACAGAGACAAGTACTGGGACTCAACTTTGCAACTCCGAACTGCTGTGACAACAGTGTGTGTGTGTGTGTGTGTGTGTGTGTGTGTGTGTGTGTGTGTGTGTGTGTGTGTGTGTTTCACCCTTTCTACTGCCACCACATGCATGGAGCAGAGGTATTATTCTCATAAAGACTTCTGTGGTGACAATGCCCCCTCTCTCTCATTAGAGCTGGGTCAATGCTGCACTACAGTGGAGCCCAATTCATCATCCCGCTCCATATTGACCGCATGCCTTTGTTTGTTTCTTTGAAAAATGAAAGCCTCTGTGCAGTTCATTTAGAGTTTTAATTACCAAGTAACAGCAAATGAGCATTTTGCCATTTTTAATACTCACTTTTACCTATAGCAATATCAGCCCTTACTGTTATGCACTTATTGTATAGGATGAGATACATCACCTTCTCCTCTGTGATCAGAGGACTCACTCGTTTGTATGCAAAGTTATTCCATTGACATTTGAAGGCAAGGTTAATTTGAAACGTTTTTTATCTTCTCGACAAGACCTCTTGGTAATATTTCAATTTGAGGAAAGTCTTTTACTTTTCAGGCAAAGTGGTTTCGGTCACTAGAGAGTAAAACATTTACGTCGATTCTTGAGAAAACCAAAGGAGACCTTTACAGAAGCCAGTGTTTTCCTATTACTAAACCTATTTCCCCTCTTCTCTGTCTGTGTGCACTAAGCCCTGCTCCTTCTGTCTCAGTAAGTGAAGGAATCCATCAACCCTCCTCCAGTCCTGACCCCGTCCTGCCCTGCTCAGGGCCACAGATGTCTGGCTACAACGGCCCGCCACTCAGCCCCCCCGCCCCCCTTTAGTTCTCCATCAGCAGGCCCACATGTCCCTGTCAGCAGGCCCTCAAAGCGGGAACACCGAACCCATCAACACCTCCCCAGGGGCTCGGAGGTCACCTGCCTGGAGGGTGGGGCCGTGTCCTGAGGAGACGAGGGGGCCGGAGATGGAGAGCTGCCCCGGCCGGAGCATATGGTCACAGCAGTGTCCTGGAGCCAGTTGGTCACCTCTGAATGGAGCCTCCCATAAAGCAGCCTTTGTGGGCTGTGTGTGTGTGTGTGTGTGTGTGTGTGTCTGCGCCGTAGAGTGTGCCGCGGCCGTCCGCTCTGGCATAGGCTACTGCTTGGCTGCTTGGCTGCTAACTGGGCATGGGGGCGGCTTTAGAATGGGCAGCCAACAGCTGGTGTGTTCAGAGCAGACTGTTGCCCTGCATGGAGCCCCCCCACCCACCCCCCCACCCCCTCGCTCACAAAGGCAGCACAGTGACTTGGCTCCGTGTCCCCCTCTCCCTTTCCTCTGCCTGCACGTGTCCCTTGGCTGCCTCCTCCGTTTGAGACGCTGGAACAGAGAAAGGACTGGGTCACACTGGGTACGGGTTATGAACGGCCAGTTCCACATAGGACATTATCTGCTTTTTGTTGCACTTTTTGTGGGTATTGCGGTTTCTTAGATGGGGACAGTAAGTGCTACGTCCTAGATGAAACTCTGAGTGACAGGTTGAGAGGCCGAGGACAGGCCTGCGTGCGTGTGGTGTGGTTTACAGTGGAGGCCTGTGGGCTCGTTAAGACTCCCTTTAGAAAGTGAAGGGAATCGGGGGGCTGGTCTAATGTGATTAGGCTCTGCAGACTGATGGCGTTTCTCTTGCATATACTCTTGGAAATGTGATTAAAGCATCTGGCTGAGAAGGGGCCATCTCATGGGCAACACTGTGTGTGTGTGTGTGCATGCTCGCGTGCATGCGTGTGTGTGTGTGTGTGTGTGTGTGTGTGTGCGTGCACACACACGTGTATGTATGGGTGGATGCATGTAAGAGGTGACGGCGCACACAAAATGAAGGATGGTCTGTGTCGGTTCAGCAGTTCTCGTGCTATTCCTCTCCCTCGTCCACGCTCCCATCCCAGCAAAGTGCCCCCGAGTAGCTCACACACAGCTGTGTCGGCGCATTGATGGGCGCCCAGACAAAGTGTTTGCCGGTCCTGATGTGTGCTCCAGCCCTCCCCCCGGACTCAGCTGAAGAGCCCCCCCCCCAGCCCACTCCAGCCTGGTCTCCCGTCAGACCCCACACACCATTGTGTACGGCCAAAGCACTAGAGCCGTAAAGCCCCAGCGTGAATGGTCCAGGTGGGTCATTTCCTTCTGGGAGGAGAGCCGAGTGTGTGTGTGTGTGTGTGTGTGTGTGTGTGTGTGTGTGCTCCTCCACCATTAGAATAACAAAGAGCTTTCAGCCCCAACGTGAGGCCCCCTTTCTTCACAGAGCCTCCGGATGATTGAAACAACAAAAGCGTTTGTCGAGGATGGTGCACACGCCGCTTTTGTGTCCGTCGGCTGTTTTAGGGGAGAGATAACACAGGCCGCTATGGGTCGACCGCTTACAGCCGCAATTAAGAGCCGCGCCGCGGAGGGAGAGCGTGCGGAACGGGGTGAGGGGAGGTCCACAGAAGGGTCGACCGTCAAATCCATTCACTGGGTCAAAGGTCCAGTTTACGACTTCAAAGGAAGACGGCACTTGAAGACGTTAATAAAGTGGGAGGCCAGAGCTGAAGTGAAACCATTTCACGGTTGCATTCGGTGTGAATTGGTCTGTTGTTAGAGTCTGCATGGGTAGAACAGATGACATGGGCCACGTGGTCCCTGCCGTAGAGCTTCTCCCTCCGCTGTGCACATCCCATCTCCCAGGGCACATTGCATCTGGCTTTCTCCTCATCACTCCAGGCACTCTAAATTCACAGCCCCTCTCTCCCACCTCAGCAGCTCGAGCGGGATGCACCCGGCAGAGATGTTGTGCGCTTGTTTGGGGAATATGCATGAGAGGCAGTGATTATGCAGAGCACTGCGGGCAGGCAGTCGAGTCGGGACGTGTGCAGTGGGATTAGCCGTGGAACCAGAAAGTGGAACCGGCCCAGAGTCCCGAGTTATTTTGTACTGTAGCGTAGCATAACGGCACAAAAGGTTTTAACTGGGAGGAGGTCCTGGTGGTTTGCGGCGGTGTCGTCGATTTAGCCCTGGGTGCGCTGGATCTTTCTCGTGTGCGTTAAAGGTGTTCCTCTGCTCGGACACACGTGAGGAGGTGAGTGCGGTGTGAGGTGTAGGGGTGCAGACCAGCTCCCCCCTACAGATAGACATGTGTGGGCATCATAGCAGGAGTATAATTGGACTGTGTGGACTGGGAGTGTCAATGCACCAAACTGTGAAACCAGCCCCCCTCCCCACTGTCGCTCAGCGCAGCTCAGCTCAGACTGACCTAGTATTTCAAAGAGGATGGAGTGTGTGTGTGGGGGGGGGGGAGAGTGATGGAGATGAGAAGACAACTTTAGCCGTCGCAGCAGTTCTAGTTTTCCGAGGCCCGGTGCCTTTCCTTTGTTCTGCGTTTCCCATTTTAGCCCCTCCCCGGTCCCCTGGGAGCACCAATCGTCTCCCTGTGTTTCTCAAAGTTCCTCTGTCTTCCCAGCCAGGCCCTGTTGGTGCACTGCAGCTCCCACTGTCTCTGAGCCTGGCAGGACATGGAGACACTGAACTCTGGGAGAGTCCATTTCTCTGGGCCCATTGAGACGCAGGGACCGTGACGTCGGGTGGGCCGTCTTGTGTTTCTTTGCCCAGCCGAGTGTCACCGTCACGGGGCGTCGCGGAGGCGTGTGGCTGCAGAGCCACCATGTCAGTGAGCGTGTCAATGAAGACGGAAGGACCCCCCCCCCACCTCCACATCCTGACAAAGGAAGCCCTCTCACAGGGTCAGACAGTGCCAGACAAATCTTAAGACGGTGCTTCCCGCTCTCCTTTCACTCGTCTCTCTCTCTCTCTCTCTCTCTCTCTCTGTCTCTCTCTCTCTCTCTCTGCCTTCCACTACTTACCTTCCCCATTCAAATTGTTACATAAGAACTTGACAGGTTTTTTTTTTTTTTGGTTTTTTTTTGTTCTGGCATGCAGCAGTTTAATTGAAAAGGAGACCCTGGATGAAAACTCCCATTTCTTTTCAGGTCTCCGTTCTGTGAAAGCCCGGAAATGTACCAGGGGAAAGAGAACTGAAAGTACGGGGAAGTCAGTGAAAGAAATAGGTCAGGCTCTTGAAACAATATGAAAGAGGAGAGGCTGACATTCTGCCTGTCTGCCTTGTTCCTGTAAAGGTGCTAGGAGCTGTTTTTTCTCTCTCACGCAACAAAGTTATGTAGAGCACCCTGCGTCAGTGTCTGGGAACAGTAGCTGATGAAACCTTCTGGAAGATAAGTCAATGAAAGGTGTCTGGACTATTTTTAGTCTGCAAACCAAGTATGGGAAAATTTTTCGTTACAACGGCTTTTTCATAACCCCCCCCCCCCCACTGTAATAACCCAGGGGATGTATGTCAATCGATTTCATGTGTTAAAAACTTTACTTTGCATACAGTTTGTTGCGTCGCGAAAACAATGTTGTCTGAGCCCTGGAGCTCTGACTAGACACCACACTGAAAAAGGCTGTTGTTTCTTGGTATTGAATTCCCACACTGTGGTCTGGTCTACTAACCACCTGCATGCCTTTGCTTTAAAACAGGAGCACGGTTGTTTAGCTGCTGCTAAGCCTCATATCTCTCGCAGCGTGCTGATGTGCCCTAATAGGATTGGTCGTATACTGACAGTAGAGGGAAGGAAGGATTTACTGATGGTTATCACCCGAAGGTTTTCTGGGATGTGAGGCCGAGTCAGGCTGCTGCAAGTACCCTGCGGACCCACCCATGGGACCTGAGCATCTCCAGGCTGTTACCCACACAAAGCAGACCCATCAATCTACAAACAGGGCAGGGCACGTGCGGAAGATCCTACGGGCCCATGACTTATTCAGGAGACAGGAGGGGGGAGCCTTACAAGGTTAAGAGCCTTTGCAAAGTCAAAGGCTGCACCGCCTATTAATTGGCCTTGATCAGTCGTTAATGCATTATTAAAATCTTCTAAGCGGGCCCGGGGCCGGTCCTGCAAAGTGTTAAATCAGAGAGACGGGGCGGCAAAGTGCAGGGGAGCAAAACGCTGGCCTTGCTGGAATGTTGGCAGCGTAAATAAGAGCACCGGGAGGGAGAGGCGTGGGCCGCGAGCGGGGGAGGAGGGCTGGGGGGGAGGAGGGCTTGGGGGGGGGGGGTTGGTATGTGAAACAGGGGCAGGCAGCCAGATGCCCAGGTTCTCTTCCTTCTCTTTTTTTGGCCTGTGTGTCAGCACTGGGCTCCCCTCCTTACAGGCCCGCCTCGCTCTCTTATTCACTGCTCACTTATATGATGACTCAGGCCGTGCAGTGGCTGATGCTCCGGCAGCACAGAGAGACTCTGGACCCATGGGCATCGCCTCTGCTCAGCCCAGCTCCGCTAGTTAATGAATAGGACTACATACAGAGCCTGTTCTCAACATCGAGCGGAGACTTTTAGCCTAACCGACCTGACGTGATACCTAGCAGACTTCTTGTAAAGGCTGCCTCAGACAGGTGCCACTGTTAAAGGAGGGTCGGCGCTCACTGGCTCTGCTACCTCGGTCTCTGAGCTTTATGTGGGAGCTTCTCTCTCCGGGGCATGAGTGCCACAGACGGGCTCTTGTGTCGGGACAGCCCTCCTTCCCACCCTGCAGACGGCTGCCTGCTGATTCATGGGCTCTGTGAGTTCTCTTAAGAAGTTGTTATATAAAAGCCAACGTGTAATGATCATCGCCTGAAGGGAATGAGCACCACAGCAGTTATAAATAGATCACAGGATGTGAACAGTCTCAGGGGGTGGTTGTTTTCTGTATTATTATCCTGTATCCCCCCTCCCTGTGTACACGGCAGACAGTCAGGATGAGAAAGTTGTTTCATATAAAACATTCCCCAGTTGACTCTGCAATTGCTATCCTCATGCCAGAGGGCAGGGGTATTGATATGTGACTGCACTCTGAAAGGTTTTGGACGAGGATAGCCTTCCTGTGAGAGGCTGTCTGTCAGCTGTCAACATGAGCAAAGTCTATCAGACTGAGGCTAAAATCTAGCAGCTGGGCAGCTTCCGATTCTTACACAATACTCTGGCCCAGAGAACTGGGCGAGGAACAATGGCTTCCTATCATGTGAAGTTTGTGTTTGCTAGCTGCTCAAGTGCTTCTTAAGTAAACTTGTATTGCATGTCTTGTTATCAGGCTGGCCTAAGAGAACTATTGATTCACGAAGTCAAGGTAGTTTTAAATAAAAGGTATGCCAGTGGGAGTGAACGAACAAAGACATGTCAGCGTTCAACACATTTTTTTTGTTAATTTGACGTATTTATTGGAAATAAAACCATATTTATAGGCGTAATGTAATTTGCCCGATATTTTAAGCAATAACAGAGGAAAAGGATGTGTGTGAAAGAGTGTCTGCTGCAGTTTAAGGGTGCGTCTGCTTTAGTTAGCGGCATGCCGTTCTATAACGTCTTCCCATTCTGCTGCAGAACCTGAACCATGCCAATTAAAACTCCAATTACCACAATGGAGGAAAGCCTTTGGACCTACAGCCTCTTCAAGTCTAATGGCACATTCCTATCTAGTCAAGTGACATTTAATTAAAATGTTCTCCATTTTATGACTGTGAAATAACATTTTAATGTGCTTTATGACTGTGCACAGGTGCCGTAAACAGTATAATTCCAAACAAATGGTGAGGCTGAAATTAGATTGTTGAAGTTAGATGTCTTCTCTCCTGAGCCTGAACTCATGTGCGAGGGTAGATGGGCTGTGATGTTCTATGGCAAAACAAAGGTTTCAGCATCATTTGCGGGCCCCTAATTGAGACGTGTCCCAGAGTTGTGAATCAGTTCCTAATCAGTGTTTAAGCAGCAAGTCATCGGCACACACTCATTTGGGGAAATCATAGGCTAGGCTGTTCTGATCTCACAGTCCTTACTCATTGCACTCTTATCCAAGCCTTTTGCTCGGGGGAGGGGAGGGGGTGGGGGGGGGTGGGGATTTTTTGTTTGATTCAACTCTTCTTTTGACGCACTACAGCAATGTGGAATGGGCTTTGTTGCTCAGTGGTGCAACATAATCTACCAAGTCAGGGCTCCAGACTGCCACCAATTTGGTGGCAAACGCGCCGAAAAATCTGTCCACTGCCACTAAAAGGAAATTATTGGTGGCAGTGCTGCCACTTGTTTTTTTGTGTGTTGTTGTTATTATTAAAATCCCAGAGTCATATTTTCAGAGTTGAATAGTGTGCTGATTTTGTTTGTTATTTATTATCCTCCTTTGAATTTCACACTGGCAGCATTTCTTTCTCTGTCCCTCACGTGGTATAGTATTCCGAAGCACCAATATTACCATTTTAAAAGAAATTGTAAGTTGATTTAACATAAAATGCCAGGCTGCAACCAGTATTGTACTACTGCCACTATCTGAAAAACTTAGTGGCAATTCTAACTCCTAACTTTACATAGCCTAGCTGTTTTTCCGAGTTTGAGGACATTACATCTCGTTATTTGGATATCGATCTTCTCAATTTGTGCCTTCCTATCCTTGAATTGTTATTGATAAGGCCTTGCATCCAAATCTTAACGTTTTGGAAAGCTCTGCTTCTCAATGGTGGCAGCTTTACCTCTGTGGGTTAATTAGCATGGCGATGGTGGATAAGATACTGCAACTGTCCGCACACACACACACACACACACACACACACACCCTCCAGATTGGGAGGATGAAGGCTGAGATCAAACCAGCTGGCCGAGTCCATTACCGCAATCAACAGTGCTGGGAACACACTTTTTTTTAATTTTCTGATGCAATTAGCGGTCTGCCTTTTTCTAATGGAGGGAATGTCTTGGCTATAACCGGTCAATTAAGATCAAATGAAAAATGGAGGAAATCAGGACACTTCTTAATAAATGTCAGGAGACAAGTAATTGTGACATGTCTGAGGAGCGTGACTCTGAAGCAGATTTACTAATTCTTACAAGTGTGTTCTTAAAATGAGTGGATCTGCACATCCCTGCAGTGAGAACACTATGCTCTAAGGAGAACAATTAGACTTACAGTATGTTTCCCTTTTGTTTCACAATGTGCCTATGAATGGTCATATACGCAGCATAAGCAACCCTCATTTCTGCTTCTCAAGGTTGCGTTGGAGATTGTGTGCTATGCAAGAACCTAGTGCTTTGCTTTTCTGCTCCAATCGCTCCAACTGAATTGCTTCCTGTCAGAAGGCTAAATTGCTTGACAATTTTCCCTTCGTTGTCAGGCGGTGCTCCAAACTCGTCTGAATGCATCGTGCATTCTTTGTCATTCTCGAAGAAAAGGTAAATGGGTATTACAGTTGCAATCAAAGGGCTCCAGTTTATACAAGTCCTCTTAGAGGTGCTCGCGACGTCAAATTGAAAATCATGTCTGTACGGCATTCAGTCTGAATATTTTAATAATTGCCCTGGACTCATTTATTGAATAGTCACTTGTCAATCTGTCAGTCGATAAGACATGCTGAAAGTGGGCCAGGTACTCGAGACAGCGCTGAACATTTTCAAACTCCTCAGACTCCCCAACATTCAGCGAGGGCTCTTTTATATTGTGTGCCGTAGCTTCTCTTGTGCCTTGTCATCCTAAAAGTTTCTGCTTGAGTGGTAGGAAAAAAGCCGCTTTTTCGGTTGAATGATCAAAGGACATCATTTGCCGGCTGGCACTACTTCTAATTGTGTTTGCTTGTGGTGTGTTTGTATGCTGGTTGGGTCTTTGTGTGTTTCTTAATTCCTTACAGTCTCGCTGACTTTTGTGATTGTGTAAATAGGAACCATCTGATTCGACACCAAAGTAGATGTATGTAGGGATACTCTTAGGCATATTCATGCATGCATTTGATCAGATATCACAAATGTAACCTTTAACCTCTTTGGACAGTGAGGAGCATATTGAAGTTGAATATTATTCAAGATTTAATGCCAGCATCTTACGGTTGGTTTCATTAAATAGAAGATCTGCCCTTTACACAGTACGTGGTCATATTTTCCATGGACCCTATGTTTTGGTAATGGAAGGAAGACCAGGCTGTTAATATTGCTAGAGTCAAGATACAAGTACAGTACCTACATATTATTTAAATAGTATTTAGTTCATACTTGTGTAGAGATCAGACTTTCAAGTACTCTTACAGGAGGGATTTCCTGTTAATTGGATCCTCTTGTCCTCTAGGACCTTTCCTGGACTCAGATTCAGCAACCCCAATGATATGCTGAAGCTTCAGCAAATTGCTGCGGGTGCACTCACAATATATTAAAAGAGAACATCGATCCTGTTGCCCATGTCATACCCTAGAACACTTCCAAAAATATGTTACTTATTAAATGTGCCAGATTACCACTATTAGCCTTTTCTTTGCTACATTATAGACATGTAATAGACAATTGTTTTCATAGAAATTAATCTCGTTCTCCTATCTCTTGACTACGTAGGTGGGTACCAGGTTTATGCATGTGCTCTCCGTAGCTTTGCAGGGGCGCATACATTACTAGTGGTGTGATAAGCAACTTGTTGTCCTGGCTGAGGAGGTTACGATCTGTTGCAATGGTAAGGATGGAAGGGGATTGCATTTGCATTTGCATCAATCAAATTCACTCTCTCACCCTGTCATATTAGTCATAGGGCCATGCTATTGTTCAAGTGCACATTAGCAGTGTTAGAGTTGAATGTTTCCTCACTGTGCTAGAAGATCTCTGCGTCCCCCCACACACCATCAGCGATGTAAACACGACAGCGCTTGCCAAAGCACTTTCACAGATGGCTCGTGAAGCACTCTGCCTTGTTTTTTCCTGTTTATTCAGCGCTGCTCGTCTCTGTAATGAAATAGCTTCATTATACCAATTTGCACTCCCAGCATTCAATACAGCGCCGTGCAGATGCTCATGCTGCAGTGGTCCGAGTAAAATGAAGGACAAAGTGAAGTACATTAAGGGCCACCAAAGGCACGGTCATTCAGACATCTGACGTTCTCCGAATACACAATTTCGGTGTCATCTCTGTTTGGCAGGTTTGGCCGTCGTTCTCCCCGTGTTTGTGTTTCTTTTCAGCACAGAGTGTCAGGGTGAGGAGCATGGGAGCTCAGAGGAGCGTTCAGCCCTTGAGTCAGACCCAGGGCCCTGTGCTGCATCCCACAGCCCAGGCGGATCTACAGGCGTATGCCCACCACTGGCCTGTGACCCTGCACTTCCTCCTTTTTTACGCGGCACCTCTCAGCCGTCACGTGCCACTTTAAAGGGCTTCTCTGAAGGTGCACTTACCTAGAACAAAGGGCTATGCTGAGCAGGACGGTGACACTGAATAGTACAGCAGCAGGCACTTTGCACCAAAGAGTATCTCTGCTGTGAGCTCTCTTCTTTTCTCTTTGTCTGGACTTGATTGGTTCAGAGCTGCACTCGCGTGTCCCTCGCTGGCCACTTTTCCTGGTGTGAGTGTGATGGGGTCATGCAGAAGGGTCAGCCAAAGCCAGTCTGAAGCATTGGTGTTGTAGGTGCTTTTGTAGCCAGCCTTCTGCTTACAGGTGCACACTCACTAACGCACACACACACACGTTGTGTATATACATCCCCTCCCACAGTAGAGCTCCATAGGTTGTTTGGTAAATATAATTGTCTGAAACCGTAAAGGTCGAGTGAAATTCCAATAATGCAAAATGTGAAACTTCACAGTGTGACCCCGTCTCCCTGACCCCATACAAAGCAGGAAATCCAAACAATGAGGCGTGATATGCCGCATGGCTGAGCCGGAGAGCGGAAGTTCAGGATAGATGTTGTCCATGGAAGGCGGCCCACCTGGTCATTCGCACCGAGTTGACCTTTGGAATGTAGGAAAATGACAGAAAGGTTGATTCACAAATATTCCTCTTCTCCTCTACTTGTTAGCTCTCGTAAATATACTCAGAGCTATGTGGGTGCCACAGAACATGTGGTTGGTCTCGATCTACGGCTGTCTCGATTCTTACGTGTTCGGCTGATCGCAATTATTTTAGGTTATCGACATAATCGTCATTATCGCCATTATAAAGGGAATTTGAAGCCAATGTACGAAATGTCGCAGCGTATAGATGTGTTTGGTGCGTTTGCATCAGGTCAGTGCTCTCATTGGTAATGTTCTGCTTTTGCGTTCCCCCACCCTAAAATCCCTCCAATACATGAAAGGTCTCCAAAAGAAGTCTCCAGTGGGACAGTACATTACTTAAGGTTAAAGCTGAAGTGTTTTAATGTTAACATGAGGTAGCAACATGTTTTTATTTATTGATTAGAAATGTCTGCTTTTTTATTTATTTATATGCTCTTATGTGAAATAAAAGCCTTTTCTTCTTAATTTATTTAACATAAGATAATACAATTTACATCAAATTAACACAAAGACAATTAAATTGCTAATCACACTTATTTCAGTGACAATAGTCACCCAAAATGTCATGATTGTGACAGCCCCATCTACATCCTTTGTTTTGACTGTGTGAATCATCCAACTAATACCGTAGGATGTTGTACTCATCACTATAGGGAATGAGCAGTGGAGCCTCAGAGCCTCAAGTCGTTCTGGCGTTCTGCATTAGAGCAGGAGGGTGGTCTTTGATGTTAAAGAGGATGGATTAGAGAGACGGTATGCCCCAGTGGTTCACATGCAGTCAGTCACATGTGGACCAATGCAGGGATGCTGTATGTGATTCAAGGCAACCTATGTCTCCGAGCGGGTGACTTACATCACGTAGCTGTTACTTCAAGGCCCCTTCCACACCATCGTGGCACATTTTCAAGGTGCCAGCCAACATTTTCCTTCCAGTAAGTCCGTGCTATTTCCAACAATGATCCCGTTCAGTGGGCTGGTTACAGCGTCCTCTTTGAAAGACACACTTACAAGCACTCACACTTATGTGTCTTAAGTGCACGGAGGAGGACCCTGCTTCACAAGGAGGGAGGGCGGGCCGGCTAGAGGTCTTGGTGATGGGGACTGGTGGCGTCAGCGGCGTGAGCGACAGGAGCTAACAGCGCTGTGGTGTCACTGGTGATTGCTGGCAGCGGGCCATGCCTTCCTGTGACAGGAAGCTCGCAAGCCTAATTGTCGTCTTTTCTTTTTTTTTGGTTATCAGATGAGAGAGCGGCTCCTGAGCGCTTTCTCTATTTTTAGCCCCTGATGTCATGCACATTTAATTGGGACTTTAGCAGAGTGTGAAATTAGCGGTGGCTGACTGACAGTGGGCTGCGGAGAAGTTGCATGAGAGAGGTGCCCTCCTTTTGACTTTGCTTGGCCGTGTTAAGTGTGTGACATGCGGCTGGTTAAAAAACGGGGACCGTCGTGGTTTATTGGTTTCCATGTAAAGACTTTTTATCCGTGCCGACAGCCTCTCAATGAAAAGCTGTTGGGTGCGTAAAGATCCACTCCTGAGTTATGACAGGATTTCACGTTGGATTTGTTTGGACTGCCGCACGACGCCTCCTCGTCACCCACGCTGCAAAGTCAATAAGCCCGCTCGGATCGGCGTATTGTTTCCCGTCTAACTAATGTGTCCTGCCATGGCTCTGTGTGTGTCTTCGGAGGCAGCTTCACTGTAACATGCTTCCCATATGGTTCATATTGGGCTACAGAGCGAGGGCCCGTAGAGGGGGCTTTGGACCCGCGCTGTCTTGCAGATGGTGGATTATCCAAACAAGCCAACGCGTTCCCCGGCGTGCCCCTGTGTGTGTGGGGGTGCTGCAGAGAGCAGCAAAGAGCCCACGGCCCAGACTGCTGAGCGGGGTTACTTGGCTCCCAGCGCTGCTCACATGGTGGTACCCCAGTCTCTCTCTTTTTTTCCCCTCACTCATTCTACCGCTTTTCCTTCTCCTCTTGCTTATTCAATGCAGAGTAGCACTGGTTCGATGGTCATGAACGGTCTCTGTTTTGTCTTGAATTCTACACATGGTCTAAACTTGAGTGCTATTGAAATGTAGATGATAGCAAACTCCAAATATTTGCTTTGTTTTCTAGTCAGGAGCATACGATGAGGTGGCGAGAACGATATAGTTTTCCCGCACCAGTCCGATTCAAGCTAAAACCACAGGAGACACATTAGTCATACCCAGCACATTAGGTTATGATGCTCTCTGTCCCCAGGAGAGACGTGTGCACAGCTCTAACTAGCTTTATGACTCCTATTTCTGCAAAGCCAGATGTCACCTCTGCAAAGGAGCCAGGACACCTAATTCTCCTCCCCTCCCCCGCACATAACAGACCTTTATGTTGATAAATTGGCCTTTTAGTCGTAGCCAGGCTTCGAGCAATCAAATGCCTCTCCGCTAATTGAATTGCACTGTTTGCCTTACATGCTCCACGTAAGTGTATCAGTGGTCGAGTCTAAGGAGAGGGCAGATTCCCAGTGCTTTGTTTAAAGAGACCCTGAATGGGTAATGAATGTTATTAATGAGGATGGAGGGTTCAAGCCGACAGCCATTCAAACAAAGCTCCTTCCGAGGAACAAAACGGCTTTCTAAAAGCTTTGTGAAAGAGAAGAGTAGCCTTCATTCCTCTTGTGTAAGAAACGAGGCAGTGCTGTTTTCATTATCCCTGTCTTAAAGTTACTAGGGGCAGTTTATCTGTAGGAGAGGATTTTGGCGACCCCTACCGTTTGCTTAGTGCAATTATTTCCCTAAACCGTCGCAAAGAAGAAGACATGCAGAATATTCGTGGTCACTGCATATCACTAGCCCGATCAACGACTATACTCCGAGTATGGAGATTGTGCCCGGTGGCAGACAAAATGACTGTTAAATGTTGACTTTAGATTTGTATTTTTAGATGTTCTGATTTCAAGATTTCAGGATTCTTTTCATTCTCTTTTTATTCTCCCGTATACATTACAATGTGCTATCAGAAGAAATGCATAATGATCATCCGTTAATATTAAAAGTTGCCTATAGTTGCTTTAACTTTAATAATAATAATACATTTTATTTAAAAGCGCTTTTCAGAACACCCAAAGACACTTCACGTGGTAACTTTATTGGTCTCTCCGGTCCAGCTATCTGGTCACTGACTGGCCTTGCCTCAGTGTCTCACATGCTGCCTTGAGAAAGGTCAGCCGTCCAACAGGGGCAACCTCTCCATTTGCTAGCGCCTCGTCCGCAGCAGATTGTCCACAATAATTGAGACAACAGCAGGGAGAAATGTCAGCACGCACTGTGCATGGTAATGATGGGGCAGTCTAGCGGATCTAAGGGAGATTTGCATAAATACAATAGCGTGTAAAGGTTTGCTAACAACACGTATTGAACAGGTAGAGCAGTCCTTAGAATACACAGAGAAACGCCTATGCATGTGCTTGCTTAATTGAAACGCTCTTCGAGGTACTCTAAGGGATTTATTTGGTCTGGGTGGGGGATACCCTGATCTTTTTAACAGGATCTAACAGGATAATCTTAGCTGGGATTCCTGAGAGTTTGGCCTTTCCTCTTCCTGACAGGAATGTGGCAGCGTCCTGTATGTCAGCAGGAAGTGCAATAAGTCAGACCGGAGTCTCATCTTTCACGCCCACACAGGACTGGAGCTTCCACCTCTCATGCTGTCAGCAGTGTCTCACACACAAAACGGTGACCCCACACTTCTCTATACTCCTGTAAGCACATTTACTGTCTTACACACAAACACACACACACACACACGCAGACAAACATGTTTGACTCGCACACTTGTACGCACAGTAAACATACATTTCTGCTGCGAAACGTTCTGCTGCGTACTCATCAGAGTCGTGTGGCAATCGGCTTCTTGTTCACCCACTACTTGTGTTTCTTTAACCCGAGAATATTTTCCCCCTAACCCCCCTGAGAGATTATGTCACAGTGAGAGGTGTTTTATTCATTTGTGCTAAGGGAGAGATGCATATGGATTACATCGGTCTAAGGTTTGCAGCCCAACTGTATATCGCAGACATATTATGAATATTTGAAACGTAGCCACCTCACCAATGTGGAATACCAAGGTCCCTGAAGAGAGTGGACGATCCGTTGGAGAAGGACGGGTGTGAGGGGGAGAGAGAGACAGCAGGTGGAGGAATGCATTAGCAGCCTTGAGCAGGATGGCCCGCCCTTGTCGGCACTTTGGGTGGAGGGAGAAGGGAGGATGTGTGGGCTTGTGTTTGTCTGTGTGTGTGTGTGTGTGTGTGTGTGTGTGTGTGTGTGTGTGTGTGTGTGTGTGTGTGTGTGTGTGTGTGCCTGTCTGTATGTCTGGGT
>JAVQIZ010240906.1:0-13812 GCA_036023535.2 Galaxias brevipinnis | reverse complement strand
GAAATTGTGAGAGGGGAACAGGCCGGCCCCTCTGGAATGTTCACCAGGGCCATTTTGGGGTCTGTTCCTTTGATCTTATCCAAAGAGGGGGAAGATTCTCTGTCTGGTTCCCCTACATATGTCAAATAAATAAAATTTTAATCAAATAAAAAATGTATTTATCAAATTGGCTTTCAATACATTTTTATTATAAAATTGTACTTTAACTCTTCATTTAATTAATGTATCTTAGACAACAGCTATAAACTAGGTTTTGATATATTTACAGTAGGCAAGTGGCAAGGATAGTAGCAAAATCTACTTATTTGTAATTGTTGCATCTGTTACAGAGGACATATTTGCCACTCCAGGAGCAGTAGAATGCAATAAAGGTAATTTATTTTAGCTATTTCTGGTACCTGTTTTATTCAATGTAACAAAGAGTAGCCATATGATTGTTACAAACTAAGTTTTTCGGTTATGGCTGATAAAGGGTAGCCAATTTATTGAATTACCTTTCAAATAATCAATATATATTTTTAAATCTTGAATAATTTTTATACTTCTATTGGCCATACTTATAGTGGGGCAACTGATGTAACCCTTATTTCATCTCTTACAGATGAAAAAACACTTATCTCTCTAGAGGAAGCTAAACGGCACGGAGGTAATCTTTTATAAATATCAGAGACTTATTGATAGATGTTATTTTTATCTGGATCCTATTTCTAATTGTGTTTTTATTTTTTACAGTGAGTGTTCAAGTGAGTGACAATCATGGCTTTCTCAAGATTAAAGATGGTAAAGTGATGAGAGACAATGATGGCGCCCACTATCCAGATGATGAAAATGTCCCATTAGTAACCTCTGTACTTGGGATACCAGGCATCTCCTCTGGTTGTGCCTACTGGGAGGTACAGTTAGGGAATGAACGTGTGGGTCTCAAAAAGTTCTGGTGGGTTGGAGTGGCTACTAAGCCCCTACCTGAAGGCCTACCTCCCACTCCCTCCAATGGATTATTTTTCCTGTCCTCTGACAATCACGACATATTCCAAGTTAACACAGCACCTGGCCATTTGCTTTCTCTCACAACCAGACCTGAAATACTTGGGGTGTTTTGCGACTATGATAATGAACAGGTTTCCTTCTATAATGTAAAGGAGAATATGCATATTGTCACTTTAGCCACTAAGTTTGAAGGAGAAGTATTTCCTCTTTTTAACCCAGGTAAGGGGGACAAAGCTCCATTAACTATATTAGATGTAGCTACTACAGCCGTGTCTAATTCTGAGAATGAGCCTTTATTGCCACAGAACCCCTGTTAAGGAAAAGGCATTTATTTTAAGAATGTGAAATCAACAGTTTGAGAACGTGACCGATTGACTATGTAAATTATAACAGCTCCTGAAAATAGTGTACTTTCCCTTTTTATGTGGGTTGGGCTTGTCACAGAACAGTCAGAAGTTGGTTAGGTCCAACTCCCGATTATTGCACTTGACTTGAGATAAAAGTTTGATCCATTTTCAGCAATATTTCAGTTTCCTTATGGTCCTTTCTTCTCTTTAATGTGTACTCAAAATTAAAGAATATATTATTGCAGATGGAAACATAAAAAGATTATACACGTTAATATAGATTAGAAAGTTTATAACGTTTTTACTCTGTATGGAAGTTCCACTTAAGTAATATTGTAAATGCAAATGTTTTTAGTTTTTTTTGTAACCTTAATGTAGTCTTTTCAAGTCAGGTTAGGTTAGGAAAACACACTAAATGTTGTACACTTTAATACATACAATTATTTACAATATGTATATCTTAACACTAATACCAACTGTATAACCATCATTATATGTCTACATTTGCATTGTTGATTAGTTAAGAATAAACATTGTAACTAAGACAGTTTTAAGTCAAATAAACAATCCGATATGATTGCCAAATTCAAGTATGCTTGTTTCATTGTAGTTTGACTACAATTGTGGTACATTGGTAAGTGAGAACCACTTCACAGGTGCATCATGATCCAATACTTTCGAAAACTAATTTGAATCCAGGTGGCTGTAAGATCCATCTACCTATCAGATGTACCACTTATCCTTTGCAGGGTTGCGCGGGGGGGGGGCTGGAGCCTATCCCAGCTGACACAGGGCGAGAGGCGGGGTACACCCTGGACAGGTCGCCAGTCAATCACAGGGCTGACACATAGGGACAGACAACCTGTAAGATCCATCCATCAATAATAAACATAGAAACTTCACAGTTCATAAGTGTCCCACTACACAGAACATTAGGCTATTTCTACAGGGATTTGAAAGGTCAGATTTGTTGCTTATTTCCACCATCTCTATATAGTACCTACAGCACAGCGTTCATGTTTGGTCTTCAGCCTTAAGTGGATCATGTAGTACTAGACTATCATCTAGTAGTAGACTAATTTCTTCACCTCCCATCAGTTCCATATAGATTGTGTTTTGTCACTCAAGGCATTTCTCATGGGGAATCATGAAGAAACACCGTTCTTCAGGTCAACTTCAACGCAAAATCTTCCCCAAGCACATTACCTGGTTTCTCAGGTCAGTCACTTATATTACACTAATCCCACATTACCAGGTGTGACAGGACTAGGACTGATAGCGCCTAGGTTCCAGGCACTGCCTCCATGCATTAAAAAGCAATAGGTCAGTTCAGAGATAAAACAACAAGCTGCACATTTTCATCACCAACATAGAGCTTCTCCACAACATGGTGATTCTGATGATGTATACAATATGGTATATGTCTATGTCCCCCGACATCTCTGATTGGTTAGATGTTGTCCCTCTAGGAGACTGCGGCCCCAGCACTCTCCCTTCTGCCCTGCTTTTTGAGCAGCTGGATGCGGTTGTGGCAGTAGAACTTGATAGCCCGCCAGTCGCGCTGGTTGCTGACTAGCAGAGGGCAGAGCTGCAGGCAACGCTCACAGTCCGCCTTGGCCGGAACCCGCAGCTCCACGATGTTCCTCTTCAGGTGGGTCTCCACAGCAACCCGCTCAGCTTCTGACCAGGGACGCTTCAGCACACCACGCTTCCCTGAGGATAAGGATTTATATCACTATTAATGAAGTAGATAAAAAAAACATAAGGAGTACAGAATAAGCCCGAACATGTTTCCAGAACACACGGGTACATCCACAGAGCCCTCACAGAACTGCTACATCTGTCTAGATACCTGATTTGGGCTGGACACATCTCCTCTTATGGGAACCAGGAAGCAATGGGTTAACAGACGAGGGAGGAGGCCCTCTTTTCTTCCGAGGAGGTCGTCCTGGACCCTTCTTCTTCACCACCTCCACCTTATCCTTAGCTTCCTTTTCTACTTCTGGCTCCGAGTCGTCTGACAGGGAGTCTGCAGAATTGCCTGACATGACTAAAAGACAGGCCCAAGAAGAAAAACACAAGTTATTTCATAATCACACCTTTTTACATGATCCACTGATACCTTCCACGTTTACAATGATAAAAAAAAAAAAAAAGGTTTAGTCCTGGGCACATATGGGTTGGTAGCTAACTTTGTCAAAGGGGGTATAGAAACATGACGCACTGTGAAAATGCTGAATGAACAGTAGCCACAAGTCTCTCACCGTCAAGCTCCAGACAAATGTGCTGCAGACTCATCCCTCGGAACAACACTCCTTCCTTCTCCCCGTAAAGCACCACCCTGCCCACACGGCCCATTAGCGCAGGGTCCCGGCCAATGGTAGAGCAGTTCTGGGTCACATGGTACTCGCGTTGCAGGAAGTCCTCCAGGCGCTTGGCAGCGGCACCTCTCGGTGGACCTTGACCTTCTCCTTCCTCCAGCAGGAGCAGCTGGGTGAGGATGGCCACCTGCCGCCGAACCCTCGTCTGGGTCAGCGCCCCAGGGTTCTTGGCGCCGCTAGCACGCGCCAGGTTGCGCAGCAAGTCGGTGCCGCGGAGTGGGGTGGCCGGCGAGTGGTAGGGGCGGGAAAAGACGTAAGGACTCTGGGGGTCCACACCCACATTGGGGCTGGTCTGCAGCAGGAGCTCCAGGCAGGATTCGCAGTGCGGGGGGAGGATGAGCGGTTGGATACGGCCACGCTTCCCCAGCACACCGGCCCGTGGGAGGTGGCAGAGGACCTGCCGTTCAAACGGAGAAAGGAAGGCTTCCATCCCCGAGGGTGTGTTGTGGGCCTGGGAGTAGGTCCTATTGCGGTAGTCCTGGATAGTGAGCTTGGCCATCTCACATTCGCGGTGGCGGTTGTAAAGGATGAGCAAGGAAAGGCTGGAATGGCAGAGGAGACGCCAAGCCTCAGCAGAGTTGGGGGATCGAGTAAGCGAGAGGAAGGAGGAGTGCTGCTGACGGCGGAGGTAGAGCACCAGGCATGACAGGGAGGAGAGAAGCGGGGGCATGTGGTGTCTTTGAGAACTAAAGGCAAAAAAAAAAAAAAAAGAAAGAGAACACTGAAGTGTTACTCAACTACAACGCAGTAGTCGTACAATTTGCCCAAGTCATACATTTTGGAATTGGGGAGCTATACAAATCTGAATAAATGGGAATAGATTAAAAAAATAAGACACTAAATAGACAAGAGATCTGCATGGATCCATAAAATGTGACATTTGGCAAATACATTTTCAGGGAAATGTATGCAGTATTAATGGAGTATCACGGGAGTGCTGCCAAACAGGTGTGAATGTGTTCATATAATCCATATGCATTTTAGAGATGTAACGGTATGAAAATTTCATATCACAATTATAGTGACCAAAATTATCACGGTTATCAGTATTATCGCGGTATTGTGAAAATGTACTGAATTTACTGGTTAAAAAAGTGCTGATACACACAATAAATAATTTTTCTGTTGAACGACATGAATAAAATCAGCATCAACATGCAATTTCTGTTTGCGCACATATGGAACAGCACTGATTGTATGTCTGTTCTCTCATTCATAAAGAAATAAGGTGCTGCTGGCCTAACATCCTGCATATATACATGCATCTTTGTTCACTTGAGATTGAAACGTAAAAATGTCAGCATATTTACATAATCCAATTTAAGCAGCAGGAAATAACTAATGTATTGTTATTGTTATTTGTTCTGTTTTTGTTTGTAGATTTGAAGTGCTGCCCCCTTTTGCAGCGATTTTCTTTCCGCTTGTTCTGCAGACTTACCGTTTGTTCTGATCTTCAATCAAGTTTCCATCAGCAATTTTTTTAAAACCAGCATATGCCCACATTTTTTTTATCTCAATGTGTTTCTTTTGGTTAAATTAAAGTTGAATAAAAACAGCAGTTTATGTACGCTGCTATGCCAGGTAGACACAGTGACTGGGGCTAAAAGCTTCGTATGCTTCCTATGCAAACTTTAGCAAGCAACCGTAAATCCCATCATGTTGATGCAGTATATCTGCTCTGCGCTTTGCACCACGGTGTTTGTGCCCTACCTCGCAGCAAACGTAGCGCAAATGTTTTATCATGTGAAGGCCTTTAAAAGGCTGGAAAAACTCTGGAGTGCTGTCACTGCGTTATGCCATGTTTTCATTGAAGCAAAACAGATACATGTTGCATGCTGCGCCTGCGCGTCTGTGTCTGGCTAACTTTGGCTGATGCTATACGAAAGTTATTCAAACCGGGGTTATCAACTCGCGACGGTTTTGATGGTTACTAAAATTGAAACTGTAATACTTACCATCTGGAGTTTTTACCGTGGTTTAACCATTACATCTCTAATACATATTAACCAATTCTTACCTTGTCGTCTCTCCATTCTTCACTTCGGGCAGCCCTTCTTCACCACTCAACTCCAGCTCGTCTTCAGGCTCCACATTTGGCTCAGGGGTTGGCGGAGGCTCCAACTCTTCTTTTCTGAGGGTGCACTCCTCTGCTTTCAACAGCTGTTCCTCCTCTCTCTTCATCCTGCGGCCCCTCCGCGGGGTGGGCGGCGGTGACGGACTCTTCACCGTCGGTGCAGCAGGGACTGCGCCACGCTTTGACGTTGGCACTGATAGACTAGGGCCCTTCTTGGAGGTGGCTGACTGAGCTGAGTTTGGAGGAGACAGGGAGAGCGAGAAGGAGACAGCCCCTGTGCTGGCACGAGTGGCGGGCGAGTCTCGCTCCCTGGAGAAGAGCGGAGGTGGGACAGGTGTGGCAGAGGAGGAGGAGGGCTGGGGGGCAGCGAAGGAATGAGTGGCCGAAGAAGAGGCTGACTGGTGCGCCGTATTGGAAGAGGAGTGTGTGCGGAGGTGGGCGAGCTCCATCGCCGACCTGACCTCGGGATGGTTGGCGTGATGCTTCTCCAGGTGACGCGCCAGCGAGCGGTAGTGGCGGCCGCAGTAGGGGCAGTGCTGTCGTCTACTCACTGTGGCCGCACTGGAGCTGCCGATGTTGATGTTGATGTTGTTGTTGATGTTGGTGGTGGGTGGAGCCAGGGCAGAGTTTGGGGGCTGGGACTGGGGCCGGGTAGGGGCTGATGCCGCTGCCGTGGTCGGACGGGAGAAGGATGAGCAGGGGCGCCCCGGACCTCGAAGGTTGGGGGTATTCTTTTTCTTAGAGGTAACTGTGGCAGCAATCTTGCGTTTCTTGCGTCGGCGGAGCAAACGTCCCCTCATCTCCTCCATTTCTTCCTCGTCGTCGTCGTCGTCGTCTTCCTCCTCGTCCTCCTCACGGTCAGAGTCACTGGGCTCAGAGTGGGTCAGCGGGGAGGAGGAGGGGGACAGAGACCAGGAAGGGGTGAGGTAGTCAGACACAGAGAGGGACAGAGGGTGGGGGCCCGCCTCTTCTTCCTGATAAAAAGCAGACGATTTCAAGCATGTAAAAAATTGTTTCATCCTAGTCAAGAATGGATCCGTTACCCAACATGTCTTTAACAGCAGCTCAATTAGGCAAATCAGGTGTAACATCAAACCAGTTGTAAATCAGACAATTGCAAGCAAGAGTGCAATTCTCACTCTCACCATTGCGTTCTCTCCCCAGTCGGTCAGGCTGTAGTCCACCGTGATCTCTTCTCCTTTGGCGATGTCCCTGATCGCTATGACCACTAGACGCACCTGGCTACCACAGTGCACCTCCCGGATCCGACAGTTAGGCGGCGGGTGGAAGAGCACGGGCCGGACACCGCTGGCACCCTCCTCACCTAGTTCTGACACGCTGTGAGCCAAAAACAACAATATTGACTTACTGGACTATTGCAAGACTTTAACAACCACCGATAAAATAACTAATATTAACTGTGAAATGACGCCGATCAATGCCTGACAAAGATTGATTAGCACTCCAATATCTATACATCATCTATACAGCTTGCTTCGGTCGTAGATTAGAAGCCAACTATGACAGCATATGACATGGGAGGGCTGATCACCATATTTGGGAGGGGTCAGCCAGGTAGTAGGGGCTGCCAGGTTGAGGCAGTCTGTCCTCTGCTCCCTCCGGGTATTGGCCATCACCTGGAACAGAACACACCACATATCATGAAACACAACTTCAATGCAATGCAATAAATGCTTGCATGTCTAACAGGAGTAAGGGCAGCGAATAAGTCAAAATGCTTTACCAACATACAGCCAATCCGATACGTTTGTTGTAACATGTATAAAACAGTATGGGACAGTGTATACCCTCACCAGGACTGTAGCTGTGCTCTGACATGCTTTCCTCCTCCTCATCCTCAGTCACATAAGCCCGGTCGCACACCTTAACAGGCGTACCCTTCCTCTTCCTCCCACACACCCGCCTACAGAAGCACACCAGGGATCAAATGAAATGTTCAGAGAACTGTTAACAACAAATACTGCACAGTGTTGTGCAGCCGTCTCATTATGATGCAGTGTGGACAATTAAATACTATTCTACTGAGTGCAAGAATAGGATCAATATGGAATGTGTACTGTACATCATATGAATTACTTAATGTATCACGTTATGACTGACATGAGATTGAGAGGCAATTAGATTTTAGGGAAACTGAGCAACTACTAGCAGTGCTGCGGAAAACCACCATTTTAGGCTTAGCCTAAACTTGATAAGCATGTATTAGCTGTAATTGAAATGTAAAGCTTATCCCACCTTTCGGTTGGGTAATTGATGATCGTTTTTGAACGATGGATAAGACGCATATCGGATGCATACACGGATGCATACAAACTGCCTACCCTCCAACGTTGCCTGGCTACAACGTACACGTTTTATACATCTCTGTAATATGAAGTGGGAAACTCCCATTAAACATTAGTATTACAGTGAATAATGCTTCGTTTTCACAACCAAAGCCAACTAACGTTAGTGAGCAGAACAACCACCATAACATTTGAGGCATGGGACCTGCCATTTACCGATTCTGAAATATAATAATATGAATCTTGTCTAGCGTAAAACCGATTGTGATAGGTTGCGTTTGATTTAGATTTTTTTGCTCGAGTACTAGTACTAGACTAGCCCATAAAATAATTATGCCTGAAAGGCTAGCAGCCTAGGCTAACGCTAGCCAAATGACTTGAATAAGACAGAAAGGAAAACCTTCTGAATAATTAAAGTGAACGTTAATAGAAATAGGGCAAGACAGGTTTTGCAACCTTGCAGAAACGGGAAACGGCATCCCGAATCTACAAGCACTCAGTCGTTATGACATTGTCATTTTTCTCACCAGAATCATGCACGCGGATGGAAGCTATACCTAAACAAACATGCAGGCTCATTACTGCGTGCATGCGTCCCTAGCAATTTCGAGAGAACACCGCAAACACATCACACAGATTCTGTGCGGCATTACAAACAATTTTTCTAACCCCCGAGGCGGTGGTGGTTTGCTCCCATCTCCGTCGCTGTCGAGGGTCGGTGGCTCCCGGTAGTCAAAAGGCGACCGTACGTTCTCCGCCATTAGAACTGCTTCCCTACCTATCGCGCCCTGGTAGATTACAGTGTGCGCATGTGCATGAATTCTTGGATTTTACTTCGGCTATAATAAAATGGAGTATGTTTAATTGTAAAATACAAGACAATTATCAACCTCAACAAAAAATGCAAACTTAACGTTAGGTAATATATTTGGTTTGAAATAGGAATATCGTTGAATCTAGCTAACCGTCAGACCGTGAAGATAACTTCTGGAATTCTTACTTCACAGTTTTTTCTATCTTTATTTGCAAGTGCTTTCTAATTGATGTGACAAGGCTCAAAACAGGTATGCATACCACTTTTAATATAATTCAGTAAAACGGTTCAATACATAACCAGTTGGTCTTCACGATGCTAATGTAATTATTGACATAATTTGGAAGCCACAGATTACAAAACTACCAAACAAAATAACATCAGTACCATTAGAATGAGGGTTAGGCACGAATACAATTTTTTAATTAGTGTATGCATTGTTAGACATTTTGTGGAAATGGTGTTTCAGAGTATGTCAAATATGTGGTAATAAATACAGTCAGTGCTACTGTGCAAAATTAGATTGTGAGGTACAATGTGTTAAAATAACTTAGCAGCATTTTTAAGTATCTATAATACAATAACTACAACTATTTGAAAAGCAAAAAGAACAAGATGCCAAACAATTATCATAGTTCATTTTTCCTTGAAATCACAATAATAGCACAACAATGTCAAAGTATGACATGTAAAATACAGTTTAATTCACTTGGAATTACTTTGGTTAATAAATGATCGATGCAGTGCATGACAAGGTGCACTGTGCCAATATGGCAACAAATACAGCTGCGATTTAGTCACAGTTTCAGTCATATTTTTTGGCTACATTATAGCAGTTAGTGTGATTTGTTAGTGATAGCAGGATTTAAAAAAAAAGTTCAAATATTTAAATTTAGCCCCTTCACATTTTTTGCTTAAAAGCTTTGTCACCACTTGTTTAAACTTAAATAATAACACAAATAAATAGGATACATATCTATTGTAGCATAATATGCAATGTAACAAAAATACAGGCTAGCGAAGCTTCAAAACAGTGACAAATGGTCTGCACAAACTCGTCTTTGTCAAAAGAAGACTAATCATTCGCACTCACTGGGGAAATACCAACGTCTGGCAAAGGCTGTCTTGTGGACTTTGTTAAAAGGGTTTAGTAGTGATTTTAGTGCATAATGATTTTACGACATTTAAAGAGTAGCATACTCTCTATACCACAATTGTTGTCAATGAATATGTTTAATATTGCAGCTATAAGAGTTCCAATTTATAATAGAAGTTGATAGAATTTCTGAATTCTAGTTGTCTTGCACCCCTTCACTCTCAGTATGTAGGAAGTTAAGGGTTTGTGAAGCAGTGTCAGCCCAATGTATCAGCTCCAGTAGAACTCGATATGTCCAAATTTTTGCTCCAAAAGACCCTACAGCACCATCAACTTCCTACAACAGAGAAAGCACAATTTGGGGCTACTAAGTAATCATCGAAGACTGTATATACCAAAAAGAAGGAAAATTCAAAAGAGCATCAGTAAGCAACACCTGCAGCAGATATGAATACAGTTGTAGCTATGCGTAATGCCCATTTTTGTTACTTCTGCGCAAAAGTTAATTCAGTGATTAGGACTTTACTGTTCAACAGCATTTTACTCTACCTCATTGCACTGGTGGTCAGGGGTAATCTCCACCGTTGCATCCCCACTCTCCAATAGAACCCTGGTGCTGTGGAGCAAATGTTCCAGCCTGGCCCGAACGTTGTTCCTCATCATCTCGTATTCGCCCTCCGATGCACCCATTTCCTCCTCCTCTTTGACGATGAGACAGTGGAGCAGACCCAGGCACTGGCGCAAGGCTGAATGCAGCAGCTGCACCTGCTCCTTGGAGCTGGTCTCCAAGGGCAGGGAGAGTGTGACTATACGCCCCCCCGCTGGGGTATGGTTTGATAAGAATCTCTCTCGCTCCCTCTGAGGAAAGGAGAGAAGTTGAGTATCGGTATTATAAAAATAATTAAAGACTGGCATTGTAACACCATTTCATCTATGTTTCAACACTTACGCTAATTAAATTCATAGTAAATGCATAATCCATCTTCTACAGCATAGAGTAAATAGTATAAAGCATAAAATATTACATCTGTTCCAGAATAAGAGTATTTTCTTTACATATTCAATGTACTGGAATGCCCGTTGGATCAAGAATGCTCAGATGTCTACAACATCACATTAATCGACACTGACTGATTGGTTGATTGATTGACTGATTAAAATGGGTTATCCAAACAAAGCACAGATGCCAAGTCTGGAAACATCCAATACACTTTATCCATTAGAATTGCTGCCCTGGGAAATGAAGGTTGACTTAATTATGTATTGAGAGCATTCCATCTTCAAGAGAGAAGTTGCAGTCACAATGCAAAGTTTATGCAGGATGGAATCTGGCCAACATGACATAGGCCTATTGGGGAAATAAAACTAAGTTGTATTATTTACAAAGTATGAATGAGAGTATTATATCTAAAAAGTTGGAATTTATTCCATGACTAAAACAAACTTGGAGAAGTTTATAAATATAGAAAGTATAAGTCGAATCTAATTACTATATTAGAAATGTGTTCAATTATTACGATATTATACTATAAATTATAAGATTGACATTCTGAAAAAATATATTTGTATCCATAGACCATAGGCTACATAAATGTTAATTAATTTACTGCTGCTTTATGTCTTAAAAGGAGGATTTTTGCACGGCTTGTCAAAACAGTTAATTGTAACACAAATTGTGAAATAAGTGGTCATATACAATAAGAAACAATAAATGACCACTCACATACAGCGCCAGAAGATCAGTGCATTCATGATGCAATAACTGGGCCAACTTCACAGCTCTGCCAGTTTTCGACCGGCCAGAGGCTGGCATGTATAGTCCGTCCACCGTTATCTCCTGCTGCTCGGCCATTTGTGATCAAGGCTAGGTGATTTGAGATTAGTTTTACGGAATGTAGGTAAGAACAGACGCAATGATTTCACTTGGCTTTAGCCCCAACTGTACAGATGTATATCTCAAACTATTATGCCGCTAACATAACACGTTATTAATGTGTACTCACGGGCTGCACAAGCATTCCCTTTTTGTCATCAGTGAAACATATTCAAGCAGCGAATGGAGATGGGGAATTTAATCCGTTCCACAAGCAACAGCTAGGGTTGGTTTAAGGAGACGCACAAGGTTTTTTTTTTTTGCCAAAACGTCACCGCCTAGAAACGCCCATTCTTAAAACGAAATAAACTTAAAGGAATAGTTCCATATTTTGGGGGAAATATGTTCCTAGTTACCCAAGGCAGACGAGATGATCGACATAATTTTTATGGTTGTACGTCCAATCATTTGTTATAGGTAAGTAAATAGCCTAGATAGTAAAAAGCCACTTAGCAACAGTGGCTGTAAACCAGTAGTACCGGCTGGCATGGTAGAAAGAAACATATCTTATTTCCCAAAAAGTTGAACTATCCCTTTAATTCCAATACAAGCGAACAACTACATATCTGGTTTGACTGGAGATGTTGGTTAGATTGAGACACATAGGCTACAATACCCTAAACATTTTAGTGTTAGGTTTTGTCCTCCAAAAATACTGAACAAATCATCTAGGCCTATTTTAACTCGGCTGATTTGTTAATCATTAGATACAGACTGAAATCATAAAGAAAATACCATACACATTGCCCTTCAAAGCAATGTAAAGGTGTTGGTAGATAGCCCTGAAAAATGCAAAATATATATATTAATGAAATTAATATTTGCTGCCCCAAATTGCTTTTTGATTAATTTAGTTTCAACTTATCTTACAACAGTGGTCTTTGCCTAATGAAGTGCTCTGAAAACATGAGCAGAACTAAGCTCAAACCAGGCCCGCCCACAGAAATGGCAAAGCCCCTGAAAATGTCAGGTGAATGGGCCCTCCCTTAATTTCCTGTACCAATTTTCTCAGCGTGTGAATCACAGTTTTTTTGTCTGAATGGTTGCATAAAAAATAGACGACTCATACCATTTTTAGGAGAGGGGGGGACTAATCAAGTGCTCTGAAAACATGAGCAGAACTAAGCTCCAACCAGGCCCGCCCACAGAAATGGCAAAGCCCCTGAAAATGTCCGGTGAATGGGCCCTCCCTAAATCTCCTGTATTAATATTCTCAGCATGTGAGTCACATTTTTTTTTTCTGAAGGATTGCATAAAAAAATAGATTCCTCATAACATTTTGTGGAGAGGGGGGTGTTTCATTACCACCACCACCCCACCACCACCCACCCCCACCCAGTTCAGTGTCAAAAAGGTGGTCTGGATGCTAGAAGCTGCCTTAGAGGTGGTGCTTGGCAATAAGTCACACGAATGAGCTTGGTGTGGGTGGTAGTGGACACTGGCTTTGGGGCTAGCTGGAGTGGCTTAACCTGGAAAGAGTCCAATTCAGTCTGTGAGGGAAGGGATGACGTCTGCTGTAGGGTGGAAAGGATTCCGGTTCCTTGATCCTCTAGGCTGGTTTAGGGTGGAGTGGCTGTGGGGAGGGGTGTTGTGGCCAAATTTGGGCATCCTAGCAGATATTCCGGCCTGGGATGTGGTTCAGGGGTGAGGGGACGGTCAGAGCAAAGGCCAGGTCACCAAAGAGACAATATGTGCCTTTTAGAGACACTGAAGGCTAGAAGTTTGGGTTATAAGTCATAACATTAAGTCATGTCTTAGTTTCTTGCGTACGTGTCTTTAGATATGCTGATTATTAACATCTGATCCATATGTGCCTTTGGAGACACTGAAGGCTAGAAGTTTGTGTTTTAAGTCATAACATTAAGTCATGTCTTAGTTTCCTGCGTACGTGTCTTTAGATATGCTGATTATGAACAGATTTTTGCATATGTGTT
>JAVQIZ010240895.1:0-14013 GCA_036023535.2 Galaxias brevipinnis | reverse complement strand
CCCCCCCCCCCCCCCCCCCCGGCAGCCGGTGGGACGACACGTGTCCTTCAAGTCTGGTGTCCCTGACCAACCTTAGCTCGGGGGGAGGGATTGTATTTAACACAGTACTGAGAATAGCGAGAAGACAATAGAGAAGAGAGGAGAAAGGGGAGGGGGGGGGGGTTGGGTCGGCTTATTCATCAGCCCCTGGTGAACGCATTGCAGAGTGCTCGTGCACGTCTCATGCTTCAGAAGTATTATTAGCATCGGCTATGCAGAGGAAGCAGAGAAACACATGCTCACCAAATCCGTTTTGTTTTCTTCATTGTTTTTGATCAGCAACACTCGACATCACCTTGGCAGTTTAGTGAGTGACATGTTAAATGAAATTGAGACATCTCTGACCAACCTACTCTTTAGAAACGACTGTAGGTAGACCGTTTTCTTCTGTGGTGTTATCTCTGTCCTGGATGTCACTGGGGGTGCTTGCCTGGCTAGATAGCCGCCTGTCTGGCAGAATTCCCATGGTGCCCGAGGGAGGCAAAGGGGGAGAGTTTGATTGGGTCGCACAAGGTAGATCAGATGAGCATGGAGGGCAGGCCGAGGTAGGCCTCTGGAAAAGCTGTGCAGCGTGGCGGGCTACTGGGCAGCACGGAGCAGTACAGCGCCTCCAGCTCCATAGTGCATGTACTCTGGAACGAGCCAGTAAATCAGAGAAAGAGGTGTCTCTGTCTCTCGCTCAGGGGTGACTGTTAGGTGGAGTGTCAGAGACCAACCTCTCTCTCTCTCTCTCAATTTCTTTTTGCTCTATCTCTATTATTTTCTCTCTCCCTCTGTCTCGCTCTCTCTTTCTCTCTCTCTCTCTTTCTCTCTTCCTCTCTTTCTCTCTCTTTCTCTCTCTCGCTCTCTTTCTAATGTCTGTGGTGTTTGACATAAGAGAAACAACCATTTGAAAGAGAGAAGAACAAATTGACACCCCATCCCAGCACTAACATCCCTCCCCTCCCCTCTCTTAACCACTGATGTTTCCATGGCTTTAAGGTTCGTGCTTAGACGTGCAGTTTATATGGGGGTTGCCGAAACGCAGACTGGTGTGTAGACCCACACAGGGAATTCAAATTTGCAACTTACAAGTCTATCTGTAGTTAGCCTTGACTCCACGGCAAACCTGCCGGCTTTGCTGAGGAGATGCGTTAGCGTTGAAATGAGCTGGGACAAGCTAAGGCCGAGCTATGAATGGCACACGACTTGATGAAAGGTGTAGGACTCCACTGTTTGGCATTTAAATCAGACATCCGTTGTGGATTGAACACGCCCAGCACATTCTGTTCTGTCAGCTTGCTGTCTTTTCTGTTTCCCAACACATTATGTCGTGAGTCATTCCTCCGCTGTGTACATAAAGAGGCACATATTATTTTGGTCTAATGTCAACTTTCCCTATTTTTTTTAATTTACTTTCCTTTGATATGCAGTTTATTTCCAATCAATGCTGTGCAAGATTTATCATGCAGTACGATTTCAAACATTTTCTCAAGTACCCATGATGCAAAGTAAAAAGAGTGATTGTGTTGTATTCTTCTTTTACAGGAGATAAAGAGCATTAAAAGTAAGCCATGGTCCACCTTTCTTTCTTTCTTTCTTTCTTGCTTTCTTTCTCTTAGTCCATGGAATAGGGCAGCATGCTTGGCTTGGTTTTGCACTCACTCCTTTTGCTTGCTTCTTTTGTGTCTCCATGCCCCACTTTGGCTTCAGCCCTCATCTAACATGGCACCTGGATAACAGGGGCGCTGTGGTGCTCTGCCTCAGAGCAAGGCCAGGGCTTTGTGTTCTCAGCTCGCTGCCTTTTTCTTTTCTGATTTATGATAGGATTATGTTCCGCGGGACAATACATCCAGTGTGATGCACTCTTATTGTATATTTCAATATGCATATTCAATCTTTCATAGAAGACCTATTGTAATGAAGTCGTTCTCCTCGTAGTTGCTTTGTAGTTTAGCCATGTAGGCATATCATATGTGGTCGGAATTTCTCCTGCCAGCTTATCGCAGTTCTGTGTCCGGCTAAGTCGATAATTGGCTGAATCCTCTATTATGGGATTTTCCGAGGACGTGAGGCGATTGACCCATCGGAAAGCTAATAAGCTACTTAGATCGGGTCGTGATTCGCTACGTCCATCGGGGGATAAGGAATTGCCTTAAAAGCTTTTGTTGTGAATACACATGCTCAGTATTGTTCCCGAGTGCAGGGCATGCCAACGCTGAGGTGCTTTTGTACTCGGCTATTGTTAGACTTTTCACAAGGTCAGGAAACCCTGTTTAACCTTCCCACACCCCCCTCACCTCACTTTCTCCTCTGCCCACACACACACTTAGACACACACACACACACACACACACACACACACACACAGACACACACACACACACACCAACAAATAGAAAGACTCCAGGGCACGTATATGACATAGCATGACATTATTTCCACCAGGACTCCATGCCACTCTACAGTTGGAGTTATCTTTGGGGCTGTTTGTTTGTTATGATTTGAATGTTTATTTTTAGTTTTTGATGTATTTTTCATGTGGTATTTGTTCTGCATGGAAACAAACACCAACTCTTATCAGTTTAGCCTAAGTTACATTTATCAGTGCTGAAATGCCAACTCATTCTCGTTTCTTTTTATTTTGTCCCTGGAGTAACCATGGCGATCAAGCTTCATTATTCCTTTCTGCCACCATCCAATTATCGGCATTGAGATGCGATGATGACCTCATTAACAACAAAACACGACAACATCACGCATCTAGGCGAGAGCCCATAGCTGCCACTTCCATGCCACACATGCCACACCTAACGCCAAGTGCCAGCCAGTAACTAACAGTAGTGAGAGTCAGCCACTCACAGTCATTCTTTATTGTCTCTTGTTACTGGGTGTGGAAAGGAGCCCGTTCATTAACCTCTCCCTCTCTCTCTCCCTCTCTCTCTCTCCCTCTCTCTCTCTCTCTCCCTCTCTCTCTCTCCCTCTCTCTCTCTCCCTGTCTCTCTCTCCCTGTCTCTCGCAGACTCCCGGCCCTTGCCCGACGTAGCCATGACAGGCAAGTGCACCCGGGAATGCGACGAGTACGGCCACTCGGACTCCTGCTGGATGCCGGTGCGCACGTCGCCCGAGAGGCGGCCCTCCAAGACCACCACCACCCCCCAACAACCAAAGCTTTCCACCTTCATGAGCGGCAGCAGCAGCAGTGGCGGCGGAGGCGGCGCCGAGCAGCCCGGCAGCCCCGAGAGCCTGGCCGCGGCCGGGATGGCCAGCGAAGACCCCGCCGCCTCGGCCCACATGCTGGGCGACCGCAACCGCAACCTGCTCCGACAGAAGATGGCTTCCTCCTCCTCCTCCTACGAGGCCTTTGGCTCGGCCAGCTATGGCGGGACCCCCGGCGAGGAGGTGCTGGGCCACCCCACCGAAGAGATCCCCCTGGCCCCCACCGGGGAGTACAAGTCCTGCGGCACGCTCACCCGTCGGGAGGTGTACCTGTGATGGGCCCCCCCCCCCTCACGGGACTCAGTCCCACCACCACAGCAGTTGTGAACCACCACCGCATCCCATAGGAGCTGCTACTCTCCAGAGACAAAACCGCTGTTTTTTGAAAAGCGGACATACAGACACAGTCCGTTTTCGTTGTTGTCGAGTACCGATTCTGGCCGTCATCTGACAGGAAAAGGAGGAGGAGGAGGAGGATGAAGAAGCAAGGGTATTTTGGTAGGACTGGAAAATGAGGCATGGTGTCGTCAGGCCCTCGGGACATATTTCTGCTGCCTCATTCTCACTCTGAACTTTGACCAACTCATACCCATAACCATGCATGCATTATCTCCCCTAAGCCCCTGGCCCTCCCAAGCCCCCCACCCTCCAAAAGACTGCTCTGTAAATATTCAACAACCTTTCCTTTTTTTTCTGATCTTTTTCTAAATGAAACACTGAACCCGTGGATTAGTGTGTGTGTGTGGGTGTGTGTATGTGTGTGTGCGCGTGACATTAAAACCGTGTCAGGTTATGCCTTGTTGGGGGACAGTATGACACACTTTGAGTGAAGTGTCCTATTATGGTGTGGGTATCATGGACATATCATGGTCTCATTCATGTTGGCCCTCCCGTGGGTGAGGCTATCAACACCTCTGGGGAGGACAGCTTGCTCCAAAAGAGACCAAAACACAACCAAACGAAAGACTTCAATAGGCATGGCACCTCCCAAAACATTTTGGAGAAAGACAAAGCTTTAACATTGTGCTGAGAAATCAAAGCCGCCTAAACATTCAGTGTGTGTGACTTGTCATTGGAGGACATGGTCGTGGAGAGACAGCCGGTGTGGTTAGGTATAAAATAATCACACGGCTTCACTCCTGTGGAATGATGAACTTCGGCTGACTGCTTCGATCCAGCGTTGCGTACTATATTTGGCCTCTGGTTGACGCTGACACAAACGAACAGTCACTCAATGTACATATTGCATCAGACGCTCACGCTTTATCGCTCCCATTCCCTTTGTCTCTCCCTTTCTCACGTGAGTCTCCCGTCTCTATATCTAGACACGGGAGACTGAGACGACCCCACAACACGATGCAAGTTCCAGAGCCATGACCAATCTGCTTGTTGCCACGCTGTGCTTCAGATAGCATAAAAAAAATTGTGCGTATGTGGTTGTACATTCTTGATCGTCACTCCAGATTTAAGACACCCGATGAGGAAAACTGCTTTTTGGTCTTAAGTTAAGTTGCTAATCCGGGTTTCTCTTGCAAAGACACTCACACACCCACTCCATACAAAGACAGACTAACAAAGGAGATTTCCAATAGGCACTTCAGTATGGGTGGGCCGAGAAGCCTTCAGTAGTGAAGGGCCCGAGACTTGAACTAATGAAGGTTAAGTTACCAGCTCTATACATCCTTGTAGTGCTGTATACCCATTGTAGGCTAAAGAGCTGGTGGCGGTAGTTCAAGAAAGGAGTGCGGGGAAGGGTTTTCACCTTGACCTAGTTTTTTGTAAGCCTAAGTGCTAGACTGAGCAATAAATACCATATACAGACACTTTCTTTGATTCTCCACACATACAATCATCCTGGCTAATGGCCTAACACACTAAGTCACCTTTCCATACCAGTAGCGTTTTTAATTCATACTGAGTCTTTTAGCATGAATGTAAGAATCAGCTAAATAGAGTACATATCAGTGATATGTGCAGCTATAGGAAGTGTGGGAGCTACTCCACAAGTTACAACACAGTCTTACAAAATGGTGTCGTCACAAGTTACAACACAGTCCCACAAAATGGTGTCCTACATTGAGAAACCAAAGCTTTAGGAATCAGCAGACTGGCTTTGGGGGACAGATTTAGCATTCCCCTTACATAGATTTAGCTTTTGAAAAAGTATTGCTTTGAAAACCATGCATTTTGGTGTACATGTGTATTGGCATCAAGGTAAAGGGTGAGTCTAGCTGTAAAAATGGGACGTGTTGACAAAGTCTTTGACGTTCTGGTCACCATACTCACACTTATACGCGCATACAATTGTGATGTTGTGCCTCCTTACCCACAACAAGTTGTCTTTTATGCTGGTAAGGAGGCAGAATGTCCTAAAATATCCATAATCAAGCAAAAGAATGACAGATGCAAGGGAACTCTTTTATATGTTAGCGAAAACCCTTTTGGTTCGTATGGACCGCTTTTTAGACGGCCCACCAATCTGTAGTCTGTAATTACTACCTGTTGTTTGAAAGAAGTGGTCGTACGCTTATAAACTGTATACATAAATATGTACTTTTTACTGCATGTTTAAAGGGAAACTACTTCACTTAATGAGAAGGAAGATAAATTGTCTAAAGAAAAGTAAAAAAAAAAATCCTACCCTGTGAACATGGCGGTCCATCTTGTTGCTTGCTTTTGTTCTACCTGAACAAACATTAGCCATGTCGTATGACTTTGTATATGAGCTAAAGAGCAAGAGCGTTTGTTTATTTACCTCTCCTTTTATTTATCAGTTCAGACCTGGGGTTCCCATTTCTGTGAGCAAACACAAAAGTGAAACGTACACTTTAAGGTTCGCTTATTTTTACCGTCAAACTTACGCTATAAAGTAAGACCATTTGAAGAAGCTGTACCCTCATGCATTGCCCCCCCCCCCCCCTACACGCACACCTCCAAGTTTGTATTGTCTTTTGATTCCATATTTCTATTTGCTATACAAAAAACAGTCCAATTCCTGGAAATCATTTCAATGTATACTGTATTTTACTTTTGTTCTGGTGCCACTTTGTATATTTAGAGTGCTTCTGTAAAAAACGAAAACAAACACAAAAAAAACTATAGAGTGAATGCAAAATATGCAATTGTGCCTTTTTATACCTACTGGTATGATTAAATGTTGGTTTGGAATGGTGCAAAACCAATTTTGCTAACAAGCTTTCTAAAAGTAGATAAGGCGGCATTCAAGTACATTGGAAACGCGTCCTGTGGTTTTGTGTATCAAAGACACATTCCCAAGATGTGGACCTTTCAGAGTCGACGACCAATCAAATGTCAGTTAGAGCCAAGCGGCTTTGGAATGATCTTCAATGGGACACGCATATCAATATCCTTTCCTAGCATAGTGTGACAGCGTCACCAAACTTGAATTGCTTATTGATGGCGATCATGTCAATATTAAGGAGTATCTTATGGGTCTTAGTGTTCTGCTGCTGTACGGGCTCCTTACTACATGTGAGCTGACCTAACCTTCTTCGTGCATGCTCCAGGACTCAATGCAGTTAGTAATAGGAGTGGGAGTGGGGGCGGGGGGACCACTCAGATATTGGAGTGTTCTATTGCTAAATGCTAATGTAAAGGGTGGCCACAGTGAGTTAAGACTGGGGGGTGGGGGGGAAGCTGACAGAATACACACCTCAGGATGGATGGAGAGGAGCGAGTTGCAACAGCAATTGTACCCACACTTCCCAAAGTAAACAGTGACGTAAATGAACCTGAGGAGTTCATTGAGGTGAACCTAAGCCTACAGATTCAACCATTGTGTCGATGGGTCGTTTTCCCAAACGTGGAACTGTGTGCCATCTTGTAAAAAAAAAATACAGGAAAGGTTTATTTGAAGAAGAAAAAATATGACATTGAAAGGATTCGCATGTTTGTATTTAGAAAATGTGAGGAAGTGATTGAGAGGGAGATGAACACAACAATATGAAGAATTTCATTGCACATACCATGACTTCTATGCTATTTGTTGCTACCTGAGGTGTGTGTTTGGTTAGCTCTCTTCTATATTCGTATAGCCTTCACAGTGTGTGATGAGACTTGTAATATTAATCATAACCTATTTGTCCTGCGACTTGGATGTTGATATAGAATTGAGGAACAATTTATCATGGTTTAATATGAGTCACTATGCACGCAGCTTAGCTGAACATGGCAAAAATGTATTGAACGCAAGTCCACTTCTATTTATGAGATATTTTACATAATTTAATTTGCTTTTGTACAGGTTTCTGTAAATAAATTGCTTGTCATTTTTGTCTCTGCAGAAATTAAAATATAACATGGTAAAACCAAAGTGGTCTTTTGTAGTTGTGTTTTTCTGTCTTTCCCCAACACTATTGATTGTGTATCTACATTTGTTCGCTACTATAATAGGGCCCTCTCAAGTTTATAATCCCACTCCAGCACCATGAATTTTGTGGAGGCACACCTCCCAGGTCATTTGCTAGGTGCATGGATATCTTTAGGGAAGGGATCCATGTATCGGATTTATGTCCCGCACATCAATTCTGGAAATAAAATCAGGGCTGCAGCTATAACTCTCCTGTTCAGTTAATCAGCTGAGGACAGAAACGGTTGGTGTGGTCCTTGCAGCTGCAATTCTGAACCAAACTATCAAGGGTAGGATTGGTGGATGTGTTTTGTAAACAAGTTCCCGCTGTGAAGCCATTTTAGGTAATGTCCCTTTGTTGAAGCAAAAATCTTTGATTTTGTTGGTAGGATAAAGTATTACATATTAGGGAAAAAACAAAGCAAAGCCATTGCTTTTCTTTTTTCTAAAGATAGTTGCTTGTTGAAACCACACAAGCTTTCTGGGAGAAGGTTTTAGATGAAAGTAAAGTAAAGATGAAAATAAAGAAAAATAACGAGGCACAAAATGTATAAAGTTCATTCACCCTAGCAAAAGATTTGTGAACTGATACTCCCTATGGGTCCCTACCTGTGAATGTCTGTGACATCCAACCCGTGGGCAAGCGTGATATTCAGGATATCTGTTATACATGTACAACCAGTGGACAAGAGTTATATTCAGGATATCTGATATACATGTACGTCTAGAGAAACATAATAAACAGCGAGAGAGAAAATGTGTCCATTGTTCTGAGCTTCAGTGCACATTATGAGAGGCATTTGACTCAAGTGATCAGCCTTTTTAACACCAGAAGACAGTCGGTAAGAGCAGTAAGCCTATACTGTAATGATTGCCCTGAGCACATATTCCCCCTACAGCCGAGTCAAACCTGTCCATTGCTGTTATCTATTGACTTGATATAATCGGCCCATCAAATGCCATGCAGTTCCCTTTAGCATTTATCAAAAGCAAACAGTTCCAAAACTCCACTCAACGCTCCAAGAGAGCACATCATAGTCATTTTCCTTTCCAAGTTGAGCCTATCAGTGTGTGCGTGTGTTTATGTCCTCATGTCCTATCTGGCCCATACGTCTGGGTGATGTACGAGGCGATTACAGGCCAGGTAATTAGAGATTCACCCGGCTGTATTCCCTGCGCTCTGATTAGCCACAGCCACCCTTCCTTCCCCTGTAAGCACTAATGGCATCTTAATAGGGAACTACAA
The DNA here is from genome assembly GCA_036023535.2 of Galaxias brevipinnis. Classification (NCBI taxonomy): domain Eukaryota; kingdom Metazoa; phylum Chordata; class Actinopteri; order Galaxiiformes; family Galaxiidae; genus Galaxias; species Galaxias brevipinnis. The sequence goes on along the minus strand of JAVQIZ010240895.1, from coordinate 5,161 downwards.
TGCACCATAAAATTAGTTATCCGAAGTTCAATTTGGGGAAAGTTTTCTGAACTCCCATAAGGAGAATGAAAAGGACAGATGTTGGTAGAAGATCAGTCTATGGCACTGAGCCTTCAGACTATTCGCTTGACAGCAGGAGTGGAAAGGCCTTTTCAATATAAGTGTAGTTGCGATTTGTTTCAAGCACACCTAAGCAGTTCAATTTTTTTTAATCATTCGATTGTTTTTGAAAACTCCGCTTCTGAGACACGTTTTGGTGGCAATATGTTATTATGCAAATCAGCTGGCTTGTTTTTTTCTCCCTTCTCAAGTATTTGAATTGCCTGACATTGAATAATGAACAAGAAATGTTAATTCTCTGTCTCAAGTGGGAAATGAAGACAAAGTAGACCACATTTGAATGTAATGAATGTTTAGGCAATGCATTTCATTGAATTGTTGAGAAAATTGTTTATGTGAATTAAATACTGACAGAATATTAATGACGCCATAAATAATGCAAAGGGCTGCTTTGCATTGTAAAATCTCTCAAAACGAGCAGCTGCATGGCACGCCCCGCAGCAGTCGATCACCAGGGCCCAACTCCAGGGGGCGATAGAGAACCCACAGCCCCCGTGAAGACGAGACGACATCTTCTTCTTCATAACTGGAGCATATCTCACATCCATAGTAGGCTCTAAACATGGAACAACGTGACATGTCAACGTGATGTCACATAACCAGACATTAACAAAGCTACTTTAACCCGAGTCCCACCCCCCCACCTCCCATTCAAAGTTGACAACCATTACTTTCCTCCAGACTGGTGGTCTAGTGCAGGACATGGCTCAGGGAGGTCAAACAGCTGACCTCCAGTCAGGTTTCCCTGGGAGATACAAGCCTGGCCGAGGCGGCGAGACACTGACACGCTCGCTCTGGAACAGTGTGTCGTGTGCCAGCACCCATCTTCAAAAAGGAGAGATAAAGTTGGAACACTGAGCTAGATAAGGGCGGAACGTGTTGAGTAGCTCGCGGCCGTGGACAGCGAGAAGATACGGTCATTAACGTAGAAGCCTAGATGAAGCGAGGGGGAGGAAGAGATGGCAGGGATGGACGAGATCAAAGGAAGGACATACTGGTTGGCGGAAAAGCAAGGCGCGCGAGCTAATTAACGAAAGCATTTACCACATCTCAAAGATCAAACACGTGGAACACCATTTTGAAAATGAATTCTGTTCTCGTTTGAGCTTGGGTGAAACATCAGGTAGAAATCGAATCGGAGCAGAACAAGAAAGAAATGCACTTCATGGGAATCGACGCAGGCTGATGATATCATCGTATTTATGATTTTTGTTATTGTCTTTAAAGTTAATTTTCCCCCAGTGCATTCATGAAGAGACGGTATCGAAAGAGTAGCAGTTAGTGCTTTGTTAAATTGATTTTATACTTTATATTTATTTTTACGGATGTGCAGAGAGATTGAGAGCAAACTTTTATGGGTTGTGGATGGAACGAATAAACAACTTCATAAGAAAACTCCTGCAATAACTTTGATTTAATTGTGACCATATAAATCCTATCACAGTTTATTTTGCCGGCTATCACACCCCTGAGGATGATGTCATTATGGCACATTTTATTGAGCTCCCCAGTGGAGATAAACACTAAAACAAACAAACACTAGAGCAATATACACACGGCTGCCAATCGCCAGAAAAAGTTGCCTTCATCTATAGTGCAAACTTTGACTGTACGGGCTACTATAATCAGTGCATGTGGGTGTGTGTGTGATTCCTGTGACACTGAGTAAATGTAGAGGGATGGAAATACACACTAGGATCACACTGTACACACCGTTTCTTTTTTATAACAAAAGGATGTACTTTGTATTTAAATGACGTTTACATGTCATGGAGGTGCCAATGTGAGGAGATCTTTAGAACAAGTACCAGAGGGAGCTGTTGTGGATGTTTCCAAGCCAACGGAGGATGGGAGTTCAAATATGGTTGGTCTATCAAGCTATACAAATTTGCATGATTGAATACTTTTTTTTCTTCAACTAGAGTTGATGTGTGGCATGTGGCGGTATAACCCTGTGTGTTAGTCTGCCACTGAGGCAGTCGTCAAGGGAACTTTTTGTAGCTCCCTTTGACAGCACCCTAAGTGTGTGGGCAGACTGCACTTCAGAGTTTTCTTGTATTAAAAATAATATTTGATGTTCTCAGACTCATTTTCAGAGAGGCAGATAAGGAAATGTTCTAAAACGAACTATGCAAGTCATGTGTTTCACTTGTGATCTTATTTATTTACATAGTTAATGAATGAGAGTTGCACAGGAAGTTGTCTTGAAACAAGGAGATGTCCTGGGGTCCAATACGATGAGTTGGAATGGATTGGAATGGATTTATCTTTGGGATTCTCCACTGTTGTATGACACTTTACTGGAGAATAGTAAACGTTTGTCAAACCAGTTAATTCAAATAACTACTGGTGAAATGTTCATTGAAATGTATACATAGTATTGTTTGTCTCTAACAAACACTGGCTCCAACCATGACCAACATTCTTGGAATTCTTAGTTTTTTGCTTTTATAAACTTAGACAATTCCATAATAACTGTAGATAACCACAACAACAAACTGAACCGACAGGGATGAAAATGAGTCAGGGAACTTCATTACAGCCAAAGACAGACATAACAACCCATAAACCAAGGGAACCAGGTGGAAAACGAGACAGGTAATATCAATAAACTAACACAGACCTCATGCCATTGATGACATACTGTATAATGCCTCAGGATAGACATAGGCTATGAAGAAGAGCTATGCTTGAAAACAGTACAAAGATCCATAAAAACATGGCCACAAACACATGCTGAAAATATACATCAGAATAAAAATAGGCAATGGAGATGATGGACAGCGCTGAGCGACAAATAGGAGCGACCCAGGGTGGGTCTTTGGTGACAGCACATCAGGGGTGGGTGGGTCCCCTCTTGACGTATCACGGACGACGACCCATCACGCAGCCCCGCTTCAATCACGTGACATCTCAACTCGGAGGAGAGAGAGGAGCAGAATCTGAACCGACTCGTGTGTGTGACGTTACACACACACACACACACAGTGGAATATCAATCATACACATCAGCGGCGAGGTAAATACCGTAGGGTCTCATACATTGCCTGGTCTATAGGGCAGGAGGCAATTTGTCCAAAATCCATAGGGCCATCAGTCTGGAGAATTGATTAATGACAAACGCTTACCTAACAAGCAGAGAGAAAGAGGGCGGAGAAAGGAGGATCTGGGACGGAGGAGAGCGAAGAGGGAGGAAGGGACGGGGAAGAGTGATGAAGAGTGGCGGTCGGCAACCTGCGGGTCGTGGATTTCAGCCGGATCTCTGGGATTCCTTTGCAGGTGTCCTCCAGATCTTTGTCATCAGCCAATGAAAGGTCTGGAAATACAAACATGGAGCAGAACGCTCAACCACTGTATAACTGTATGTTGACGCAAAAATGAAGGGCTTCTTTCAATGACGTCCTTCCAGTATGATGGACCATCACCATATCTCTCTCTCTCACACACACACACACACACACAAATACACTCACCACTGCAATTACCACACACACGCAAAAAACAGACAATGACACACATACTCCCCACCACCATTACCACACACTCCCTACTCACTTCCTACTGCCATTACTAACCACACACACACACACACAAACAAACAACTACCATCACCACACACTTATAATGCACATCAACACACACGCAAACTACCACCACCGCAACCAATCACCCTGGTGCAGAAAGACAGTAATGACCTGCAGGAGCGGGCTGGGGTCCCTGAGCGGGCTGGTCCTAGTGATGGAGTCATTTGGCCCGGCACGCAGACGGAGGGGATGATCTCCTATTACCAAGGGGAGGATAGGGAGCAGCGGCCATTACACACACACACACACACACACACACACATACACACACACACACACCAAGCCTCCTAATCACCTCCATCATGCAGAGCACCAGCAGCAATCACAGCCCGCCAGAGATTAGGATGCTATTAAACACACCGTGTTAAGGCCTGATAAAGGGGCCGTTTGTGAACGTGTGTGTGTGTTTGTGAGGGTGTGTGTGTGAGTGTGTTTTGGAGCGTGTGTGTGTTTGCCATTGCCCCTTTACATCGACATTTCCTATATATGCCTGCCACACTGGAATGGTGCATTAGGTCCTCATTATCTTCACTGTGCAGTAGGTGTGTGCATCCCCCGCTGGGGCGAATCATCACTGCTGACCATACCGGCCGCCGACCTTCTCCTGTTCAAACACAGCCCCGGCACTGACACACACACACACACACATACATCGGTGGTGTTTAACCTCTCGCTAGGGCGGAGATTTATTCGAGTGTCTCCCCACGACGTGAGAGCCAGGCTCGTCTTGACCTTGCTCTGAGACTCACGGTGAGATTCACGCCGGCCGCGGCGTTCCTCCTTCCCCTTCACACGTAGGCTCGTCTCCTCCTCCTCCTCTCCTCCGTGGGGACTTCAAAGAGTGCCCTATAAGTCTCTCCCTCTCTTCTCTCTCTTCTCTCTCTCTCTCTCCGGCGGCGGAGAGAGAAACACTGTCTCCAGTCACAACAGCACAGTTGGCTTTATGTTTGTCATGGCCAATGACCTCATGATTTCCCACATAGATACGTCTGTAATGTACATCTGTTTGAGGGACTGGGCAGAGCATGCATGCAGAGCCACACACACAGAGTCATACGTATACAAGCACACACACACACACACACACACACACGCGTGAGCGGGTCTACTCGAGTCTCTAGAGTGCATAATGTTGTTTTTGCAAACACTGACATGCCTAACCTTCTCTCTTTCTCTCTTGTCACACCTACGCTCGCACGCAGGTACACACACACACACACACGCACACACACACAAACACACACACACAAACAACGCACACGTGTACAAACAGAGTGACTGATCTCGTATGCGGCGCGACCCAACAGCGGAGTGACTGGACTGACCTTCTGGAGCACGTGGGCGAGAGCTCGAGCGCATGTGTGTGTGTGTGTGTGTGTGTGTGTGTGTGTGTGTGTGTGTGTGTGTGTGTGTGTGTGTGTGTGTGTGTGTGTGTGTGTGTGTGTGTGTGTGTGTGT
>JAVQIZ010240860.1:0-11328 GCA_036023535.2 Galaxias brevipinnis | reverse complement strand
ACACACACACACACACACACACACACACACACACACACACACACACACACACACAGCTGGCTGCTGCAGTTGGGCCATAAGACCCAGTGGTGGTGACGGCGGGTCAAACTATTGGTATTCCCGTATCTACCTCTCAGAGACGTTGACGTGTGAGGTGGCTGTACGGCCTTCAGTGTGACTCACTTGTTAGGGTTGGTTGCCAGGGGTAACTAGGTTTAGCTAGGAGTCAGGCGCCTAAAACACAAGTGGCCCTCTCTACTGAGAAACATCTTCGGTGCTTTTTTGGGACATGCAAACACTCACACACACACTCACACACACAGACACAGAGAGAGAGAGAGAGAGAGAGCGAGAGACAGAGAGAGAGAGAGAGAGAGAGGTAGGCCTACATCACATAAACAGAAAGTCCTTTAACAAATTGAAGCGTGTTGCAAACTAAATTGCTTTGTCCGGGAAACCCTGTCCTTGCCTGCTCTCTCTTCCAAGCATTTTGAGTTACTCCAGCAGAAAACACAATTTGTACTATCTCGTCGAACATTTTAAATCCTTTAAATGCACATTAAGTCATCCCTAAAATTAAAACACAACGTTTAAATCCTGTTGTTACAAAACCCACAGGATTCAATATTGTTCAGATATGTTGTATACAAATCCTCAGCATCTACACAGGCAAGTCTCTCTAAATCAGTTGCAATGGGGCATGGGAGTTGCAGTGCAGTAACCAGTTTGTCTGACTTCCAGCATCTCAATACCTCTGCATGTCACTCAGCTGTAGCTTTGGCTGAGGTGGAGAAGAAGTTGTACTTAAAACATAGATTTCAGTGACAGTGTCATTGATCAGTCACTTAAAAATGTATCTCTGGCATTTAGGACCTGAACTTCCCTGTGACAACCGCCTATCAGGCGATGACATTACTGCAAAAAAAAGACTACAAGTATGTCTGCAGCCAGACAACACCCTGATTGGAGGGCTTCTGTCTTTGACTGTGGATCACGCTCTCCTGCGTACGTGCTATATATGTGCTCAGCTGTGCTGAAAACAAAATAAAAACAAAAGCATTTCTGGGACCGCTCCATAGCCGCCACATAGAGGAGAACGACTGATCAAAAAGATGTATTCGTCCAAACATGCCGTTTTTTATTTGATTTTTAAAAAGCATGCCAAAGGCCTGTGAATGACGATGTACTTGTTAGGATCAACACAGGCTCAGTCCACGTCCAAAGCAGTCGCTGTTGGCTATGCAGTAACACTCGGAGTACTCAGGGCAACATCGTGTTTGAGGTTGCGGCTGTGCACCGTGTTATCTGGGTGTGTAATGACAGGTTTGCTCAATGTTTACACGATCTCCATCTTGTGTGTGTGTGTGTGTGTGTGTGTGTGTGTTCTCAAGAACAGTGTGTAATTAAGCTGCGTCTAATCGAACTGGAGAGTGAGCGCGTGTGTGAGTGTGAGCGTCTGGCCAAAGAAACCACAGGAGCACGAGTTGCATGAAGCTATTAGGGAACACGCATGTTTCCAAGGCGACAGACGTACAATACAGACACAAGTGGACACGCTGGAGAACAGGTGCCAACAGAAGAGGTCAAAGTACTGATGTCTGAGCTGCAACATGGCCCGTGGGGCCTCCAGCAGGGGAGGTCTGATTCACATGGGTGTCTTTGCTGATAGACATGTGCTGTATGCAGATACTGAGCATGAGTGAGCAAGCAGCTCTTCAGACTACCGAGGAACAAGTAGCCCTGTAGCTGATGGGCTGTTGTCTTGGACTACACAGAGAGAGTAGCCCTGTAGGTGATGGGCTGTTGTCTTGGACTTCAGTGGAGCGGGTAGCCCTGTAGCTGGTAAACTCCTGGCCTGGGCTACAGAAAACGTTCAAGCAGTGCAGTGGTGATATGAAGGCCTTTAAATCTGCTGCTTGGGTAGGCTCCCATCCTCTGTTTGACCTCCAGAACTGGCTAGAGTAACGTGCCGTTTGTAGTCGTAGCTCAGTAATACAACCAGACAAAGACTGTCTGACTCTCTCTATGTCTCTTCCCTGAAGTATTTTATCGTTGGATGTATTCTCTGTCCTACACTAACTGAGAAAGAGTCCGTTTATTTTTTTACGCTTCTGAGAGAAAAGAAAGCGTTGTATAAATAGAGCGGAGCGGCTAAAAAAAAGCATTTCTAAAAATAAAGTAAGAACAGTCAAACTTGGTCAACTCACACACAAGATAAAAACACTTCCTTACTGTAGCACACACACGTGAGAACAATAGACCGATCTATCTCTAGTTGTCTCTCTGCCTCTCTCGCACTCTCTTTCTCTCCTCTTCTCTCGCTCTCTACCACCTTTCTATCTCTCCTTCTCTCCAGTTCCACTTTCACCACTTATGAAACGGGGTTGTCCAGTTTCATTTTCTAGAGCTCCCACAATGACACGAACAAAAGAGCAGAATTGTCCAGATGGTTGACATTGGCTGACTGTGCTGGTCGATCAATGGGGCAGTGCCTTGCAACATCCACGTGCTCGGCTTTGGGCTTACGCGGTAACAATGTTTGTGATGCGAGGGGCCAATCCGTTGGACAGGAGGGTATGGCCCGTGAGGTAACACACACACTGAGGCCAATGCAAACACCCTCCCTACTGACTGGTGGCCAGTTATACTTGTTTCCTTGTGGAATGGGTAACAGATGCATGTTCTGGCTAGGCCATATACCAGCAAACACCTGGCAGCTGAATAGTAACACTTACGTATCCGGCTTCCACTACCCTTAGCCTTCACTGTCACTATTAGAAACATGTCCATCATGGCAGACACAACATTCTCAGATAAAGCGTTGCTGCTATTGTTGTTGTTTTGATGCTGCTGTGTACGTTATTCCACGGTGGTAACGCATTTGTATGGTTTCTAATGGTTCAAATTATTACATCCTGTGAGATTGTAACAAAGTCTACCCGTACACACTTCAAGTTATCAATACATCAAATTCACAGGACTATTTGTTTATAGAATGCATGTTTCGAGTGCAGCACATGAACGTGTTTTACCGTTCTTACATTGGCCCTTTTACTTACATTACCGAGACTTGAGTTTGCTTGAAACTCCTACAGTCGTCCTACCTACTAGCGCTTTATCAGCCGCAGCCAATTGTCCCTACTACTTCATCCACAACAAACGGATTAGGCTAGTGTTTCTATACAAGGCGTACATATATCTGTCGTTCTCTTACTTTTCAGTGACTGGATGAGAGCTTTCCCGTCTTTGATCAACTCCTTGATGAACTTGTTGGTCTTGTCCAGCTCCAGTTCGTGCGACTTCAACCTGTCTCGGAACTGCGGGCTGTCCAAATAGCAGTCGCTGAACTCCAGAGCGGGTAGACCCATGTTGCCGCCACCACCCTGCCGCCCAAGGAGGGAGAAATCTTCAAATGATGCTGATGATTTGCAATCCAATTCCAAGGTGTAAAGAAGTAGATACGCTGTATACAAAAGCCTGCCTACATAACCTGAAGTCTAGTTCATTCACAAGACAAATGGTATAGCATGTGTCAATATGAAAGAGTGGCTTGAGTCTTCTTTTTAGACTAGCATGATCCGAAACTGCATCACCTAGAAACTCACGAGCGAATATCTGTCCTTGTTCGGGTCTGGAAAGTGCAGAAGGATAAACGATTCACTTCTCTGCTGACAGCGGTCTCAGGTAAGCCTGTGCATTCTTTGTGACCACGTCATTCTGTCCCGTTGAGAGTATAGTAAGAGGGAAGGGAGTTGGGGGGGTGGTGAAAAAACTACTGTAGGCACGATATTAGCGGTTTCTTCACGGGGCGTTTTAAATGCAGAGCCCTTTCTCCAACACTGGTGTCCGTACCAACCTACCCCGACACAGATAATCCGATGATGGGCGTACCTTTGAGCCTATGGCGTTGCCGCTTTTGGGAACACTCGGTAAGACAAGGCGAAAGCTACATTGTAGCAGGATGGACAGCGCACGGGGGGAAGGTTTTGATTGGTTGTTGGACCAGCGAGGTGACGTCACTCAGGACGGAGCGGCGAAATTCTTGTTTTTGTTTGTGGGGGGGTTTCACACACATCGTTTCAATCTGTTTCAGAATCAGGGTCAGGTTTTATAAAAAAAACTGTAATGATGGAGTTCTTTTCTTTTCACTGGGTATTTATAAAAACATGCATGTTACCTGTACTAATAAAGATGATTGCTTTAAAACTGACCAGGCAAAAAAAATGTATGTTTAAACTGCAAAAAACATCTGAGAGAGATGTTATATTTTACATTGCAACCCGCAATTCTGTTCTTAAACAATATGAGAAGTAATTTGGCCTTTACGAAAATACACCTTAGGTTAGAGTTATCATGTCAACATCAGATTTCCCCCGCAACATCTAACTTCCCCATATACACAGTTTTTGTTTGCATCACTGAACAGCTTAACAACAATTCCTGGTGGATAACATTGTTTTCACACTGATATCTGATACATGGTGTGTATATAAGAAACACCTTAGAACCTGTTCCATTCCCATGGCCCCTCTACATCGCTGAGGGGCCTGTTTTTCTCTGTACGGTTTACATAAACCACACGTCATATAACTCGCTGGTTTGCCAAATTGTTCTTCTTAGCTTGTCTGCACGTAAGGTCGGAACAAGCGCGTGTGTAATAAATTTCAACTTCTCTATCATCAATCTGCATGCTAGCCAGATTTTACTAAATGTATTGTCCTGAACATTAGTATATTCTGCCATCTATTGGTTGAAGTAAGTATTTCAGTGGGGGATACAAATCTTAAAGCAGGTAATTTGAAAGGCAAAGTAAATGCAAAGTAGGTCAGATTTCATAACATTATGAGTGGGTGCGTGTGTGCGGGCATATGTGTGTGTGTGGGCTTGTAGTGTGTGTGTGTGTGTGTGTGTGTGTGTAAATCCATGCACATGAGTCTAGTTGTTTGTCAGGACCATTGGATTGGATAGAAATGGATTGAGCCTTCCCTTTCCCAAGGTGTGATTGTTTTGTGACTGATTGCCCATTCAATAGTAACCAACATCTAGTAAATGCAATAACACACAAAGTCATGCACCTAATGTGACTGTGGATTTTCTGAATACTCTCATTATTAGGTACAGGATGACAAAGCAATCACTAGAAGCATCAATACATTTATCTGATTCGTATGAAACCCATACAATGGGTGTTTGCTGTTACAAAGGCCTGCAATGTTAAAACATGAGAATTCTGAAGTTTTTATTTTGTTTTAATGAATCGATTTTACTTAGACTGTTAACATAGTCTCTAATCATACTACTGCACTAACATATTAATACACACATACAACACAACACCAAGAGAATTCTATTATTATAGATGGTGGAAGATGTATCAATATCAAAATCTCTGATAGATCTAACGATTATTAGTGTTTGAAGTCTAAAGGTTAAGACAATTATATAAATACTCCATAACTCAACAGTACCAATCGATTTTAATAGAAAAGTTCTGGTTAATTAAAGAAATATTTTAAAGGTAAAATTAGCATAATATGTGATAGGAGTTTTCACTTCATGACAGTCAAGCGGAATGGTTGTTAGTCTTCTTAAAGATGGTCTGTGTGGGGGGTTTTTTGGAAGGAAACTCAATATATCTTACAGGAAATCTCCACCCCTGCAATGCCTGTCCATTAAGGGTGTTACTTGAACTCTCAGAATTCACTTTACACTCCTAGTGATGGTTTAAAAGCGGCGGAACGATTTTAAAATTCATATCTGGAATTATGAATTATGGAGAGGCCACAGTTTGATGGGGAGAGGTATTCTAAAAGCTATTTAGAATAGGATGCAGAACCGAGACGAGTGAATTATTTAGACGGTCTGCACACTTCCTGTTTCATAACTGTGTGGATGCATTACCACGCTGAGAGGCCTCATCTGCCAAGGTAAAAAAAAGAAAAGAACTAGGGGGTACATGACAAGCCCTGATCTCACTGGCTGATGTCATCTCATACATACACTGTGTCAATCAGATTCTATAGTTACAGGGATATATCACCAAAAACATTTCAGTCACTCAACTGTATTTTTGCACCCTTACTTGGTCTACTTTTGTTTAGGACGTTAGAATGGGGCTGAAATCATCTCACCGAGGTGTCAATCACACAGGCTAATTAAACTGGACTTATACACTCGACAATACGTCTGCGCTCTCGTTCCACGAACCCACTACTAATGAACCCACTACTAATGAACCCACGACTAATGAATTCATGTTACGGGGATAGATGGGTCAAGTTATAATCACATAGCTGTGCCATATAAGGCCAGTCTCTTGCTCTTGTTTAGTCTATCTGAAGAAATGGACTTCTCACAGGGTCACCGCTCAGCTTCTTTATACACACAAACCTATGTGGGGGAAGTTTACATTAGCTTATTGTTAGTGGAGTCCAGAACACCCTAACCGGAGTGGATGAGAACAATGCCAGTCATCCTGCCCGGGTCACTTCCCAGTCCTGGCTGGCCCTTTTACTTACAGTACAACTCTATTTGCGTCACCCTCTCTCTCTCTCTCTCTCTCTCTCTCTCTCTCACACACACTCTTTCTCAGATACACACCCTCTCTCTCTCTCTCTCTCACACTCTTTCTCAGATACACACCCTCTCTCTCTCTCTCTCTCTCTCTCTCTTTTCCCTCTCTATTTCTCTGAGCTGGTGGGGTAAATATAGCGCTGACGGTGGTCCTGTGAAATGGATTCTTGTGACGTCTTTCTGGGACTGTGACAGGGTAAAACAGAGGCTGCACCGTTGGCATGGAGCAACACTTCTCTCTGGGGAACAAGACAGGAAGAACCGCTCATAGACAAGCCACGCTTAACCAGTTTCACCCAAATCCCATTCAGGAAGAGGAAAAGAGGAAGACATGTTGGCTCATCTGGGACATTGTCATATGACATTTTCACAGGTAGGTAACCGACTGTCTGTGTCTCTGGGCCTTGAGCTGTTGGAGTTCGGCTGCTCACATATTCATTTTCATATATTGTAGATTGATACAGCTCCGCACTCAGCAGGACTTAAAGCGATAGTTCACCCATTTTTGATCTTTTGATATGCTTTTCATACAATATCAATGTTGTATTTTAAACATAGTATCGTCATTTAGCATTTCGCAAACAAACAGCAGAATGTCAGTTGAGAAAATTACTCTCTATTGCGTCATAAGAGGTCCTTGCTGAGTTTTTTTTTAAACTATCGCCGTCTCCAGCCAAGAGGAGATTGTTTGCTGGGTACTGAGTTTGATTCGCACAATGATCTATGGGCATTGTGGTATACAGTGAATTAACCATTTAAATGCCAGTGATCGAAAAAAATACGTGAATTTCACTTACATTGAGCCTATGACTTCAACTAGATCAATATACTTACTTAATTTAGCCTAAAAAACAACTTATAACATCTTAGAAAATCAATGAAGTATCCCTTTAAGCCAGTCCACATTTATAGTAAAGGCAAAATCAAATCTGATTTGAGAACAGGGCTTGGAGGCAAGTACCAAACCTGATTTTATCTCCATCCCACACTGGGGCCGAGTCATTGGTTGTACGTCATTCACACCGGAAGGTTCGTCTCTGCGGTCCATTTGGACCCGTCTACAGCTCCATTTCCAGTCAGAACCAACCTTATAATCTGCTGCCACTGCTGGAAAAAAAGACACAGGCGCAGTCTGGGGAGCTGGACCCTGCATTCCTCATGTGGCATTCTTCTCTCGGTCTCGGTCTCTCTCTCTCTCTCTCTCTCTCTCTCTCTCTCTCTCTCTCTCTTCCTCTCTCTCTCTTACGCAAGCAAACACACACAAACGCAAACACACTCTCCCCTTGGCTTCTGATGGATTTCTAAGACATTCCGGAGGTGGAGTAGTCTGGCTCTGTGGAGGCCTCTCTGGATGTTATCGATAACTGGGCTAGCACCACCAGCCAACATCACCACCTCCGCTGGGTCCCGGCTCCTGTTGTCCTCTCTATTACAACCTTTATACCGGCAGGAACTACAGAAGCAGGGTTTAGAGATTAGGCAATCGAGATTTTCACTAACAAGTTGTTTTGATTAGTCCAGGCCAGCATCAAGAGACATGAACTGACAGCTATGGCAAAAAGTACAATAGGGTTCCACAACACACATGTTTTGGTTGACAGGTAGACATTTTTATCAATTTAGTATTCACCTGGAGTGCAATGTCAACAAAGCCACATTATTATATACAACTGTTGCAAGTAAGGCCAATGTCACTTTTAATCTTATTACAGTATAAACATTAACTCTTTTGCTGTAAAAAGGAAAATAAAGTTACAAAGGTGTTGTAGTTATATTTTTTGCTATCGACCTTTCAGGTGAAATTTAACACAATTCTCATCTGCAATTGATGCTCTCCAATGTTGGTAACTTACTTGGCTTGCTACAAAATCTGATTACAGGTGCATTGCATCATGGCCTAAGCAGGGCAGTCCCACAAATGATCGTGTTTCCCGTATCAAATGATATGGAGTTCCCGTTACACTTTTCTCTCTAAAAAAAGCAAACCCACTGAGAACTGGCGGACTTCTAAAATAGTTTCGCCTTTCCCTCTTATTATTTCAGCCGCAAGGACATCTACCGAGGATGTCGGAAGGAGAAATTACTGTCCTACCACAGGGGACGTCGACATTCGACCTATCTCGCCACCGCTCCCTCATGCGACTTTATTGCATGAACGGTGGACATCATTTAAGGATACTACCGGATGGGACAGTTACTGGCGGCACACAGGAGAACGATGTTTATGGTAGGCTTAAATACGCCGGGGAATGAGTGCACGTTAATTTGTTTGAAAATGTCACGTATTTTACTATAATTTTCTCGTTTGTTTTTACCTGCAGACGTTTTGAGAGTAAAAGCTGTGAGTGTTGGTGTGGTGGCCATCAAGGGCGAGGAGACAGGGAGATACCTGGCTATGGACATAGATGGACGTCTATACGGATCAGTGAGTAGTGGCCACCCTTGGTCATAAACCTTTTTTAAAGCTACCATAGGCAGCTTCTTTGTATTAACGTATTATCAATACATTTCTACAGTTTGTAATGTCTATGGGAAAAGTGCTATTTAAATTAAGATTTGTTATTATTATTATAAATGCCTACAGATTATTATTCAGTCAAATAATCCAACTGGATTTTTTTATTGTAGCCTAAGGTCCTAAAGCAGACTATTGTTTCATATAAGGGGGAGCAATCCAAGGGAAATACAATTTTAAATTAAATCAGTCAATAATTATAAAATTATTCAAATAGTTTTCTTCCCGTTTTTGGCACACCATTTGATCAATGCTTTTGCAAAAATAATTCTATTGAAGATTCTTCAATCATTTGACATTTTGTAGTCACCAAACCAACCCTGTTATTCGAAATATAAACTATGAAAATTGTAAATTGATTAGTCGAATTCAAATGATATTTTTTTTTATTTTATTTTTGCAGAAAACCTTTCAGGATGAGTGCTACTTTGTGGAGAAGCTGGCTGAGAACCACCACAACACATACCAGTCTCAGAAGTTCAACTGGTACTTGGGCTTAAAGAAGAACGGCAAGCCTAAAGCGGGACCAAGGACAGACAAGAGCCAAAATGCCATCTATTTTCTACCCCGACCTGTCATGTGAAGATATATGTACCGTATCGGCCCACCTGGACCACGAGACTCATGACCCCTACATTGACTTGAACCAAAGGCAGTAACTGGGTGCAAAATTGTGTTCAGGTGTGAAAGTCTGGCTATTTTCTGCCAAAAGATATTACCTTTGTTCTATATATATATATATTTGTATTTATTCTTACAATTAAATCATGACTATTTTTGTGTTATGAAGATGAAAGTATATATTTATGATGAAAAACTTAATGTAACACTCTTTCTCTCTCCTTCTCTCTACATATTGTAAAAAATAACCGTTCTTAATAAAAATATAGATTATAAGATAGACTTCTACAATTATATAGTTTTTGGGGATGTGTGTTTTTAGGCAATACATCTGATCCTTTTGTTTGACCGATTCTGGCTGCTTTTGGTCAGAATCGTATTGCTCCATCTAGCCTTCTTTAAAACTGCCGCCCTTACCAAAATATGATCAATATATCACACGTCATCATCAGCATGGAAAACAATTTATATCTGTACACACTGCAGACACTACACATGCATCATTTATTGCCTGTTTGTTTTATCAGTTTTTAACTCTCCTTGATATAATAAGACATGTTTCCTGTTACTTCATGGTGTTATTGTAAACTCTAACCACAAGGTGGCGACATTGCACCTCTTTAGGCAGATGCGTTGAAGTAAACGTCTGTTCAAAGCATTCGCCACAGCAAGGACTGTTAACGTCTGTGAAAGTTAGCTTATCTTTGTGACTGTGACGCTACATCACTGAGAAATAATTACAATTTCCTGGACCAAACGAAAGCAATTTACAGTGGTTTTGAATTCATATTTTATTTTCTTACAAGAGCTTAGGTAACTCCAACAAACACAAAGAGGCAAAATTCACTGTAGATCAGAATATCCTGGCCGGGGTCAAGTCAGTTTCCATTTAGGAGAGGAAAGTGAAAATATAAACTGCGGGGGGCTTTCTAATGGTGGAACCAAATGGCTAACGGGTTAAGCAGCGCTGGTGGCTGTATTTGATTGTGCTCCCTGCCTGCCAGCGTTCTGCTCCATATGGTACTGGGTTAGAGTTGATGATAGGTTCACTGGACAATCAGACATAGGCTATTGCCCACATTTGCTGGTCGTGACTCCTAGCTGCGTGCCTACCCTCACACGCACACACACACACACACACACACACACACACACAGCGAGGAGAGAGAGAGAGAGAGAGAGAGGGAGAGAGAGAGAGAGAGAGAGAGCGAGAGCATGAACATATACACGAACTTTCTCTCCCTTTGATTTTCTCCGTCACACAAACCCATGCACCCACACACATGCAGGGAGCACACATACATGAACTTTCTCCCTCTTTGATTCTCTCTCTCGCACACACACACACACACACACACACACACACGGCCTGGCTCTGCACCCTGGCTGGCCCCTTAGCCCCCTCGGGCCATGGCAGGGCAGGAAGGGAGCCATTCACTGTAAACTGAACAAGCAACAGCTTCCTCTGGGAGTCCCCTGGCGAGCCTGCAGCCAAAGATCCCTGCGCCATAAACCATTTTGACAGAGTGCTGTCGCCCCACGGATCCACAGGCCTGTTTCTCCTCCTTTCACTCGTTCTCTCTCTCTCTCTCTCTCTCTCTCTCTCTCTCTCTCTCTCT
>JAVQIZ010240814.1:0-17986 GCA_036023535.2 Galaxias brevipinnis | reverse complement strand
ACACACACACACACACACACACACACACACACACACACACACACACACACACACACACACACACACACACACACGCGTTGAGGTTCTAATCTGCTGAGCTGTATAACCCGTCTTAGTGTCAGGAGAGGGGAGCGCTCCCCGCCGCGCCGCTGTCAAACACACAGAGCTCTGGGTCTGACGGTGGGGAGAGAGGAGAGAGACTCTGAGGCAGAGCCCAGCCTTTCCTAACAGAGCTGTTACACACGGAGGGCGGGTCAATAGTCAGGTGCGCTCTCACACACACACACACGCGCACACATATGCACACAGCCCCTAAGGCCTTAAACAGATTCAGCAAGCATATTTGTAGATTGATGGAGAGTAGAAAAGCTGAGCATGTATTGGTGCAGTAGGAGGAGGGAGAATTGGGCGGGGGACAAGGGAGGTGAAATGTTCCACATCTCTCTGTGCTGTTCTCCTGGGTTGCCAGGCTAGTACCTTTAAGCCGAATGGTGATGCGCTGGCTGAGAGGCTTGCGGACCAGGTCCCACGGCGACAGGGACAGCTCCTCGCCTGGCAACCACACGGTGTCACCTGGGGATCCAGAGGGGGGAGACCATTTAGAGAAGCCTTACTCACACACACACACACACACACACACACGCACTATATTGTGCATACAAGTTAATATGAGAGAATGGCATTGCTTACAGGCATATTGATGAGTAGAATACTACCACACCCTCCCCCTCAACCACAATCACACACTCACACACGCACACGCGCACACTGCCCTAATCTAGACACCTCTGGGGTAAGAGACAGACACCAAAGTGTCTGGGTGTTACGGCTGCTTGTTCCTCATTGGCACAGAAAGCCCCTGTGTTTCCCTAAAATTGCCTCAGCCCTCCTCCCCCTCCCCCTCCTCCTCCTCCTCCGTCTCTCCCCGGCTCATCCATTATGAATCTCCATCCCGCTGCTCTCTTTCATCCCGGCCCTCACGCTGGAATTTCTCCTTCTTGCCTCCTCGTGCTGTGTGTGTGTGTGTGTGTGTGTGTGTGTGTCTGTGTCTGTCTGCTTTCACCTTCACGACTGAAGCAGAGGACAGTGTTTTATCCTCCGTCTAAATCGGACTCAGAGTCCTCTGGCTAGACTTCCCTCGCTGCAATCAGCAGTCCGTGCACGCACGCGCATCCACATTTGCACACTGATAAAAAACCGTGTTCAAACCAGGACTAAAGACCTGCCGAGGCCTAAACCTGGTTATTCCCTGGTCAAATGAAGTTATTATGATGAACACACACCCATTGAGGCAGATAGAAGTTGTGTGTCTGACTCAGGTCTATTTTGAGAGGCTCACTCTGTGGGGTGGCACAGGGTGCCACGGCCAAGTTCAATTAGGCCTGTGTCCCAGCGCGCTCCCACTTGGCTCCATTACACCTTCTGGACAGGGACCCGGGACGGGAGCCACCAGAGGAAGAGCAGCCATCTCCGTGTGTGTGTGTGTGTGTGTGTGTGACCTTTTCTCATCGCAGCTGCGACGGCAGGTGCCTGGACGAGTCCTCGGACCTATGATCATCCATCAGAGAGTCACTCGTCATAAAGGAGTCTGACTAACAGGACTCCTATTCAGAGTGTGGTTGGGAAAAAATATATCATACAGATTCTCTGATAAATAGAATTATCTTACGCCTAGATATCGATCTTCGAAATTCCCATCGTTATTAGTGAATAAGTGTGGATTTTGGTGAATGATTATTTCTACTGTTGCTAACCAACAGCTTTGGCCTTGCCTGGCTGCAGATGGTGCAAGTTCTCCTTTCCCCTGAGGTTCGGCTGTGCTGCTATGTAAACTCTGCAGGCCAGACTACTTCCTTTGAGAACGACAGCAGGACAATGTATCTACTAGAAAATCTGCTGTCTAAGTCTGACCCTTCTAGTGGACCCAAACAGTCTCTGCAATAAAATGCTTTGGCATGCACCTTTTTCATATTATTATTATTATTATTATTATTATTATTATTATTATTATTATTATTACTATGGATTCAAATGGGACATAAATCGAAAGGAATTGGGAAATCAGTGCCGACGATCAGGCCTAGTGCAGAGAATCAGTCCTGCAGAGCAAATCTAGTAGACCCACTTCAACAGAAGCTGACCAACCGTTAATCCGTCAGGCTTAGATTCGTGCTGTGGTGGGACTGGCCACCCTAAAGGTGTGGTGTCTTCAGTAAACCCGGTCGCTATCTGCACTGGAGGATGAGATCCAGCACAGGCTTGGAAGGCCCTACGGCCGCCCGGCAGAGCCTCTGACCCGCGAGCGCTGCCCCGCTCAGAAATGCCGACGGAGGGGTAATTCTACCTTGGCTCCCGCGAGCCGCTCAGGGGGCAGCAGCTGTCGGACGCCGCATTGAGTTCCGGCCCCCTTAAAAATAGTCTGCGACACCTGTGTGTGGCTGGAGACACGCCGGTGCTGGGGAAGCAGGCGAAAATAACGGACGTCTCCCCCTCCCCTCCCTCCTGCTCACCTATGAGGGCCGAGGCCATGCTGGCGGGGGTCAGCCCCAACGTGGTGGGCCCCTCATCTCTGGGCGGCTGGCCGGCAGCGTCCCCGCAGAGCAGCTGCAGGTGGGAGGAGAGCGCCCGGCCCAGGGCCAACCCCAGCTCAGCCCAGCCTGTGGCCCGCTGCACGCGCACGCAGCCCAGCACGCTGCCGCCCGGGCCCTCGCCGTCCTCCAGGGCCTCCAGCGGACACAGGGGCTCCCCCCCGGACCACTGGACACGCACCGACACTCTGTAGGAGTCTGGAGAGGAGGAGGAGGAGGGGGGGGTTAGTGGAGAGCAATGGATGGACTGGAATCAGAAATCACTTAACGAGGAAAAAAAACACAACACAGTAATTAATGACCGCACACACGCACACACAGACAGACAGACAGACAGACAGACAGACAGACAGACAGACAGAGTCCTCACGTAGGTTCTCCAGCAGGTCCTTGCAGTCGTCGGTGGCGACGTCGTGGATGGTGCGGTTACACTTGTCCCTCGTCTCAATGTCCTGCTCACTGTGGCTACACAGCACCTCCAGGCAGTCCTGTGACACACACACACACACACACACACACACACACACACACACACACACACACAAACACACACACACACACAGGAGCGCATGGGTTAGAGGCTGGGGCACGGCCACTGGACCACCGTGACACCAGAGTGTGTGTGTGTGTGTGTGTGTGTGTTTATGTGCACAACTATGAGTGACGCCATGAGCTAAACAGGAGGATCAGACTCCCCACAGGGCTTTATGTTTGTGTGTCTGCGTTCAGGCTCACGACACCACAGACCTTGAAGCCCCGGGCGGCAGCGATGTGGGCGGCCGTCCAGCCCTCGCCGTTGGCCTGACTGAGCAGCCCGGCGTGGGGGAGGTCAGGGTGTGTCCCCGGGTCAGCGGGGCCGTGGTGGTGGCAGAGCAGCAGCCTCAGCGTGTCCACATGTCCCGAGTTGACCGCCGCGTGGAGCGCCGTGCAGCCGTCCTGAGGACCACACGTCACACGTCGTCATTACCCAATCGCATTCCAACGGGATGACACGCGCTCGTCCATTTTGTCGCAGCCTCTCCCGTTCAACTCCACAGGCACCCTCTCCCCACTTCCGAAAAAGGTTAGCTCTTTGTATAGCATTTCAGTGTGGCGTTCAACCCACACAAAGACAAGATCTAAATATAGAATGTATCACACGTGCAGATGCAAATACGCCACACGAGCCAATTACACCCCTATAGTTGCCATGGAGACGCGGGAAAAGCCATGGGTGAAAATGGGGGTGAAAATGGCTGGTCTTGTGCAGCAATTGATGACTTCTAGCCGGGAAAACGGAGCTGTTAAGACAGTGGTAGATTGAGGAGTATGTGGGTACAGGAAACATCTCTACATCTCTACATCTCAGTGGAGACGCACACTGTAATAGACATACGGGGGGCAGCCATGACTAAAACAACTCCAGCTCAATAAAGCAACAGCCTGGTATAACACTGTAGGAGTCTACAAACGAGGATAGCGGTCCTACTCCTACCAGATACCACTGAGGGCAACCTAAAAGAATAGGTCACTAGTTTGGCTGTTGAACCGTATTTTAATGCCTGTTTAAGTTGACCCAACTCGTCTAGATCGTTTTCACTTCCATTTTGGTTGTTTTTGAGCACTTACGTTTTCTCGTTGGGCTTGAATGTTAACGTTTTTTACTGGAAACCTTAAGGAGTATAGCTCATTTAGAATGACTACATTCAGAACTAACTAACTAACTAAGCTATCCCCCATAGGTTTCCAGTGATAAGCATTCCAACTTAGTGGGAAAACTGAATTACTTAAAAACATAACACCAACTGTAAAAACTACCTGGAGACATGGAAATAAGGTTAAACACGCCAAATAGTGATTCATTCCTCTAAGAAGAGTAAGGGGCCGTTTTAAGGGGCTATCAAAGGGAGGGTGGGGACTCACCGTGGTGGGCAGGCGGGGGTCGGCCCCGGCACTGAGCAAGGCCCTCACACACTCCAGCCTGCCAGCCCCACTGGACACGTGCAGCGGGGTCTGTCCGTCTGTGGCCCCTTGGTCCACGTTAGCCCCTCCAGACAGGAGGGCCTCCACACACCTGGAGGGACAGCGGGGAGCAGTTTTAAAGACATACATGTGTACACGCACACAAGCACACTTTCATCGAAGGACAAAAGAATAGATGACACACTTCCTGTCCATCGTTCTGAATTTAGGCTGACTGTATTTCTGTTGTTCTCCCACACACACACACACACACACACACACACACACACAGGGCAATAAGAGAACTCATTAAACAGTAACAGAGGACACCTGCCTAGCGACAAGAGAGGTCATTTGAGGGAACCCAACTGGGTGCAGCAACACCTTAGTTAACCCCCCAGTGTCCCCAGCAACTCTTGACATGTTAACCGCCATGTGTGTGACTGAGTGTAAAGCCTCAGTCCAACACACCACATGTGAGTGAGTGCATGTGTGTGTGTGTGTGTGTGTGTGTGTGTGTATGTATGTGTGTGTGTGTGTGTGTGTGTGTGTGTGTCTGCCAGTGGCTGATCGGCAATCCCTGCACTATTAATACTGCCGTGCTCAGATATTACAACATTGCACATTCCTCCGGTGGCCCCAGGTGCAACACGCACACACACACGCGCAAGCACACACACGGTTTTCAGTCAAGAAAAAAAGAAAAAGAACAAACAACATAATTTCTCCCCAAGTTGAGCTTGTTGGACTCATTGGCAGACATCCAATGTTAGTCTTACGGCCGGCTTCATTTACTCCAGGGAGAGCATGTCATAAAGCTCCGGACCAAACCGGGTTGCCAGATTCTATTTCCGTCACCAGCGCCACCCACACACACATACAGTGGCTCAACCTGGCATCCTGGCCGAGGGGCTATCATGACACTCGGGTCGAGAGCTAGCACCCAAAGCAGGACCGGGGCTGGCATGGCGTTGGCGCAGGGCCAGCCGTGGTGGTCATGGTTTACACAGCATGGATGACAGCTGGTGATGCTGCCTGTCTGGGATACCCCAGGTCAAACACAGGGGGCGCCAAAAAACATCCCCCTGTCAAAGGCAACTGTTACGGCGGCTCCATTTGACAGACGATCTATCGTTGAACCCTATGGAGGTCTGCCCACAACAGGGGCAGGTTACAGAGCAGAGAGGCTGAGAAGAAGCTGGAGGGTTCGGGCTCAAAGATAGAGAAGGTGAGGAGTCAGATGTCCGTCCTGGGAAACCAGTGTTGTAAACCCTTTGACCATGGACCGAGCCCTAAAACAACCCCGACACATCCAAACTGACGGACTTACATGAAAAGGGCACCAGACGTTTTGGCATTTGGTGACGTGACCCCCTACAGGAGGGGAGGGGCACCAACCTGTGGTGGCCGTGTGCGGCGGCCCTGTGTAAAGGCGTACGTCCGTTTTCATCCGAAACATCAGCAGGCACCCCCGTAGACAGCAGCAGTCTAACGCAGTCTGAGAGAGAGAGAGAGAGAGAGAGAGAGAGAGAGGTGGGGAGGGAAGAAAGAGGGCGGGGCATTAGAGTGGACGTCCACAGAGGGCTGAGAGCCTAATACATACACTGTACATTAGTAACCTTTATGGATCAATGCCCTGTGACTGACAGCACCGCGCCACATCACAGCGGGAATTCATAACCTGACAGGAATAGTGTGTGTGTGTGTGTGTTTGGAGAGTGTTGAGAGCTGGTGGGCTGTGTGTGTGTGTGTGTGATACACTTGAGTGTATGGTGAAGCAGGAGGAAGAACATGTCTGTCTTTAATGGGCTCCACATAAGTGGTGTAACCCACATGCCCATATGCAATCAGTCAACGATTATCTGTTTAAGCATGGCATTATAACGCATCAGGACCATTCCAACCTTTTTCTCTTGATAACTACATGCTAGTCTACTATCAAGGTAAGCAACTATTTTCCATGCAAGAGTAACAGTTTGAAGCAATAGGATCTCACCTACTCTGATCATTACAGGACAGCAACATGCACTGTACTTTGGTGAATCATTGTATTTTCAAATTGAAGTGAATATTACTAAGTAAAAAAAAATCATGACAGCCTTAATAACATATGCCTTAATAACATTGAATATGTTATGCATGTTGTTGGTCATAGGCTCTATACTGTGCAGTGGACCCTGGCACTGACCTGAGTGTCCATTCTGAGCAGCAGCAAACAAGGCAGAGGTTTGGTGGTGGTGGTGGTGGTGGTGGTCTTCAAGGTGACTATGGTTCTCCGTTGGATCTCGGTTAAGCAGCATTGACAATAAAGTGACATTTCCCTGGGAAGCAGCTTGGAAGAGCAGGGGGCGCCCGTCGTCCAGGGCAACGGGCCCACCACAGGTTAGAGGGGGGACTATGGAGGGACACCAGCCTGGGAAGGGGAGGGGCAGGGGCGGAGGGAGGCGTTAAAATGGCGGCGGTGGTGGTGGAGGGGGAGATTTGGTGATGAGGGTAAGGGGAAATGACAACACCTGAGTTCCATAGCAGTCACCTGAGGAGTGCCACTGTGACAGACACACACATGCCTTTGCTCATGATCATACTGTGTCGTCCAATCTTAACTGTTTTGACCTGCTGCAAGGGGACTTGACTTTTTATACTCATCTTAAGATGGTCAACAAAACACTCGCTGTGGGCTACAGAAATCCAATTAGTGGTGAAGTGGTGACTTTCAGGTGGGAGCATGGAACAGAGCTAATCAGTCTATCATTCCAGTATATACAACAATAATAATGATAATAATAATAATAATAATAATAACAATAATGATAATAATAATAAAAAAGATTACAGCAACCATTTTCACACGCACACCATTTAGTAGGTTACCTAGACAATTATCAGTGATTATCTGTGTGAGTACAGCATCAACAACTTATGAAACAGCAAAACAAAAGAAAGCATTGTGTGAGTAAAGAAGGAAAATAACTAGAATTACCTGGACCTAAATAAAACTATCTGACAGCAGTTCTACCCAACTCTACTCAAGCAAGCTCCATTATAGTTAGTCATGGTTTGTGAGGGACAGCAGACTGGAGCGCTAGCTCGCTAGCTACTGCTAGCTGCTAATGGAGGGTGTGTGTTATTAGGCTGCTTTGGAGCTAAGCAGGTTTGAAAGGGTGTAGCTTAAAGCAGACAGAGCGAAAGACCTTCAGAACACAGCCTCGTCGTAGAGACTGAAAGGGAAAGGAGGGCAGGACTATTTTAGCATCTCAATGGCATTGCCACTGACAGGCGTTACTGTCACGGTTTCCAAAATGTCTGTCTGCATTATGGCATAAAATACTGGAAATAACAAAGGCTTGTGATGACGCACACGATGGTGTAAGCTTGTTCTTTTCAGGGGACCGAGACAAGACCCACCTGCCAAGGGCTACAAATGATGAAACATGGTTGAAAAGCAGCGCCCTAACATATTGCACGACAGCCCCAAAATACTGTGTATAAAATAAGATTAAGCAAACTGTCACTGCAATCTCTGAAACAAAGTTTGACAAACGTATGAGAAGTTGGCAACCAACTATTCAAATGTATATTTCCTAGGTAATAAATCAATCTAAATAACATAAATATTATATTATATCTAATTTAAATAAATTAGATATATTGTTTAGATAAAAAAAATATATGAATTGGAATTACATCATGACAAACATATTTCTGTCAACAAACAAGACGGACAGGTAAAACGATGTTGTAACATGCGTTGTTATTTTTGCTCATGCCCGGTTTCAACACCTTTTTTTCTACAAATAGCACCTTACCCAAACATTGTAGCACAATTATAGCCTAAACATTTCCATAATTACATCAATATACAAATATAGAAAAAACATACAGAGATCAAAGATGACATAGATGAAGGAGAAGCGTGCAGAGGGTAGTGGGAGATATTATCAAGAGAGACAGGAAGTTGGCAGGCAGGAAGTGAACGATGGCCGCAGCATGCTATTGGGCGATGGAAGGGAAAGGGAGTGAGAGAGAGAGCAGCCTCTGGCATCAGCTTCAGAGAGGAGAGGGGGAGACACCCACTTGAACAGGGAGAAGGGGAACATCACGGCCTATCGCTTCAAATAACACTGGCTAGCCTAGCATGTGTTAGCGACATGTTGTCCATGTAAACCTGAGAGGGCTGGCGTGATAGGACAGGATTCTGTGGAAGCAGGGAGACGACAGGCGCCAAAAGGGCGGGCAGTATTAACAAGAGAGAGAGAGAGGGAGAGGTAGGGAGGATCAGGTCTCAAGCAGTGGTTTAGGGTCGGCCAGCGAGAAAATTCCCTCTGCCTGAAGAGAGCCCAGTGATAAAACGGACCCATGCTCTGGATCCCTGTGGTTAAAGGGCAGGTTCCACACGGCTAGGCCAGGCTAGACCAGGCTGAGCTATGCTAGGCTAGACTAGACTAACCTGGCACGGAAGGACAGTGGAGCGAAGAGAAGAGGCAGTGGGGAGAGTGGGGGGGAGCGTGGTGCTCCTTTACCTGATGCTGTTGCCAGGGGGCTGCCTGTGGCACGGGGGCTACGGGATGGAGCACTAGCAGAGGAGGAGGAGGTGGAGGTGGAGGAGGAGGAGGAGGAGGGAGGGGGGTTTACGCAGGGGCTACTGACAGTGGTGGTGGTGGTGGTGGTGGTGGTGGCAGCGGCCGTGCTGATGACGACGGGGGGACACTCTGCACATGCGGTCGGGTGCGGCCCCCGGCAGGCACCCACCTGAGACGCTGTCAGGGCTGGCACCAGGTCCATGGCCGGTTTGGGCGGCAACTGGGGTGTGGCCGGCTTTAGCCCCGCCCCGGGGGAGCGGCTGCTGTCCCCCAGTACTTTGATGGGAGGGTGGGGGGGTGAAGGGGTCTGGGACAGGCCGGGCTTTTTGGGCGGGATGGGGGGCGGGTTGCCCCGGTCGATTCTGGCCACGGTGGGCGACTTGAGGCCGATGGGGTGGCCCAGGCGGCCGGGGAAGGGACCGCCCTCGGAGGCGGAGTGGGGCAGGCCCGGGCGCAGAGGGCCACCCCCGCCGCTGCCCCCCGGCGGCGGCGGGCTGGTGAAGCGCGACAGGACCTGCGTGACCGTGTGCCGCGCCTGCTGCTTAGCGGCGAAGTTGTCGCGGTTGGTGGGTGAGAGGTCGCGCGCCGGTGGGCTCTGGGATGCCGTGCCGTTCTGGTCCTGCTCCTGGAACTTGTAGCGGGCGGCCTGGACCCGAGGGCTCACCCCCGTAGGCAGCCCGTGGGCCGGCTGCCCCTCTGAGCCGTTCTCCGCCTGGGTGAGCCCCCCCGAGCCGCCGTGGACGATCCCCCGGCCGGCGCCCGCCGACTTGGGCAGGCTCAGGCCCGTGTAGCTGGTGGAGGTGGTCTTGACGGGGATGCTGAGGGGGGTCTTCTTGGGACCCTCCACCTCGGCGGGGGGCAGGTCTGTTTGGCACGACGTCGTCCGAGAGCTTACAGGCTCGGTAACCACGCCGACGGAGGCCGTGGACTTAGGCTTGGATGGCGTACCGGCGTTGGGTTCCGCGGCGGTGGGGGGCTGGGCGGGCTGGACGGGCTGGGCCGCGGGTGGGGCAGCAGCAGCCTCTTTGACGTCGCCCCGGTCAGTCCTGAACTGCTCCACCTGCCGCCGCAGGCCCTGGCTCTCGGTCTCCTCGCGGCCCAGCCGGGCGCGCAGCTGCTCGCGCTCCGTGTCGAACTCGGACAGCTGCTTCTCCATCTTGGCCTCCATCTGCTGGCCCCGCTGACGCTCGGCCGACAGCTCCTCCTGCAGGCGCCCGGCGGCGCGGCCCTCCTCGTCCAGGCGGGCCGAGATCTCGTCGAAGCGCTGCGACTCCTCCACCACGCGCGTGGCCAGCTGCTTGCACTCGCGCACCAGCATCATGACGATGTGCTTGTTCTTCTCTCGCTCGTCCTTCAGCTGCGCCGTCAGCTTGCGGTGCTCCTGCTCCAGACTCTGCAGCTGCAGCTTCTCCATCTCCAGCTGGAAGGGGGAGGGAGGGTTGAAGGAACCAAGGAGGGCATCAGTGACGCACATCAGACACACACTCACACGGGTGTCTCGGCAACGTCAACATCCCACCCCTCGTATCAGGAACACACACACACACACACACACACACACACACACACACAGAGAACCCGCAGTACACATTACACATGCCACAAGTGTATTTTCTCTCAGAGTACACGTCTTACACGAGGCCTAACATGCTATCCTTCGTCTATGGACACAGAAATATCACACGCGCATTCGTACGTCCACTAAATCAATCACAAAAGCGCACCCACAAGCACTCAACTCCCTTGCTCTCCCCGTCCAAAGTGCAAAACTCAATTCTAAACCATATGGAAATCAATACGCTCTTTCCATGAACTGAGGAGGCGTCGTGAACAGCCCACCCGTCTGAGCCCCTAGGGCAGGGAGGCAGACAACGATGGACAGTGAACTGAACCCCAGGAAAGCAATAATATATCTATTGGACAAGGATCTTGTCAAAAAACATAAAAAAATGGGCCCATTTGCATTCTGCTGTCGAGCCTCCATTTTAGAATATTGAATATGAATGAGTCATTAGTCAGCGGGCGAAAGGCCTCGTTCACACCAAAACCAGCGAGTCAAACGGGAGGCGGAGAGGCTTCACCTCATCAAACATGGCCGGTTGGGATCCAGACCCACTCTGTGCCCACGGCTGGCTTCTCTCGGAGTCCTCAACCCCTGGGCGGCTATATTTGGAGCACGGCGGCTATTGTTAGCCCCGCGTTGGCAGTGAGAGGGAACGGGCTCAGCCAGGCTTTTCCAAGCAATTACCTGGCCTTTGCTGCTCTAACGAGCCCAAACAATGAGACCCGTGTCCCCTCTGTGGCTTCCAAATAACCCCACCCCCACCCCCACCCCCACCCCCGTCTACCTCAAACGGGACCACACAGGGACGTGGGCCTGGCCAGCTGGGTCCTACAGCACCAGTTGCCGGCTGATTTCAAGGTGGCCTGACGGCTGCCTGCTAATTGGTGGTGGAAATGAGAGTGATTTCATGTAACTCTAAGCTAATACCCTAACATCTAAAAGGCACTGGTGAGGCTTATTAAAAGGGCCTCATACTTTATCTCCCTCTATGTAAGCCCGCCAGATGAGTCTATCTTATCTCCAGGAGGTCAGCTAAGTAGTGCCAGTGGTGGACATCATGGAAGTGAGCAGGAGGGGGACACGGATTATGGCTTTTGTTTGGCAGATGTGTATATGTATATACCACACATACACTATAATTATGATGTTTGTGTACCGGGGTTAGCAGCTACAATACACAGCATATACTTGATGGAATGCTGTGTTAAACAACAACAACAAGAGACAAACATTAGGACTGTTTTGGTAAAAAAAACAAAAGCAGCCCCGTCACCATCAAACACTTCAAATGCTATGGAGTCTACAGACAACAAACAAACACGACCAAAACACCTGTGCTTTCTCAGGTGTAGTTCATTCCGTTGGGTTCGGGAGAGGCCCTTCATCTTTCTCGTATGATTCATTCAGAAGGTATAGGGCCCTCTTCATTATGCCACAGGTTCACACTCGGCCGGGCACGGGGGTGTTTCCTACGGGTGAGTGGCACCGGGGGGCTTTCAGCATGCCTAAGACCCTCATACATATTTCAACGGCTTCCTCCGAGAAATATGACAAGGATAAAGATACTGTGGATCCCCGGGTAGTCTACCTAGTGACGGGGGCTACCAGCGACACGGATGCCACCGGGGTTTCGTGTGTGTGTGTGTGTGTGTGTGTTGGGTTGTGTTATTCCAGAGGTGGAGGATAGCAATTTGTCCTCCTCTACTCCCGAGACTGCACCCGTAGGATGCAATGCCTGGCGGTAAGCATGCAACCAGTCAGCGGGGCCGGTCGCCATAACAACCGCTATTTGGTCGTCTATTCTGGGAACGGGAAGAGAGAGAGAAAGAGAGACGACGAGAAGAAACCCAAAAAAAAAAGAAGAGGCTGACTTCCTGTTCTGGGTGACGGGAACATTCGTAGGAGGGGAGCCAAAAGGGGGTGTTTATGGGAAGAAACGACCCAGGCGCTGTCGGTGCTTCCTGCTGTGCTGTGCCCGTACCGTGCTGTGGTAGTTGGTTAGATAAGTGGCGACCCCTAGGGGGCCACCCGATATTGCCCGCCTTCTTTCACCGCCACAAGTACCTGGCGGCCTGATTGGACGTCCTTCCTATGAGGTCATCCCACTGCCTGCTTCAGTAATTATGATGTTCTGGTTACCCTCTCGGAGCAATGGCACACACATATAACACACCAAAATAACTATTACATTATGGTGTACCATAATCACTCAAACATTATGGTACAACCATCATAACTCAAACACTGTGGTACAACCATCATCACTCAACCATTGTGGTACAACCATAATCACTATTACATTACAGTAGTCCAGGTCTGGTCTAGAATGATGAATAGGGGGCTAGTGACAGAGGAAGCACCAGTGGTAAGGAGGATTCGTAGAGGTAAGAGGTCAGACGAGGTAAGGGGCACACATCTCTACACTGACGGGCCTCAGCAGAACGCCTTGGCAGCTTAGGGTTCCCCGTCACAATGAGTGTCTGGTATTTCTCCCCCCTCCCTCCCCCTCCTCCTCCTCCTCCTC
Source organism: Galaxias brevipinnis (assembly GCA_036023535.2). Lineage (NCBI taxonomy): Eukaryota > Metazoa > Chordata > Actinopteri > Galaxiiformes > Galaxiidae > Galaxias > Galaxias brevipinnis. Next base: position 4,789 of record JAVQIZ010240814.1, on the reverse strand, counting down.
CTCCTCCCCGTCCTCTCCTCCCTCTGGCTCCTCTCCTCCCTCCTCCTCCTCCTCCTCCTCCTCCTCCTCCTCCTCCCCGTCCTCCCTGTCCTCTCCTCCCTCTGGCTCCTCTCCCGTGTGTCTCGTCTCTTATCTAGCTGCCGAGGTGTCTCTATGACGACGGAGGCGGCCCCGTTCGTAGCGGCCCTGCTGGCTGGCGGTGAGTTCACCAACGGGACAGGGAAACCGCAATGAAGACACACACACGCACACGCACACGCACACGCACACACACACACACACATCATCCAAAATAACACGCACACTCACGATCCGAACCCCACGTTGTAATATCACTCCAGTGCTGCACCAGACACAATGTACTGTAGTAGCTTTCACACATCACACCCACGCACCGCGCTCCAACACCAGCCTCAGAGATCCTCCTGCCTCACCGTCCAAACCCCCATCCCTCATCCAGCGCAGACACAGAGGCAGGGGGGAGAGAGGCGAGAGACAAGCAGAGGCCCGCACAATGCTGAAGATGGGCACACTTTCTACAGCCAGAGACACAAACGTTGGCCTCAATACACACACACACACACACACACACACAGCCTGTAGACAAAGACAAACGCACACAGAGACACACCACAATACAAACCCCCCTTTTTGCTGCCATGTCACACACACACACACACACACACACACACACTGTAGACACACCCCATCATATACACACACACACTACATGCACGCTGTAGACACACCCCATCATACACACACACACACACACACACACACACACTGTAGACACACCCCATCATACACACACACACACACACACACACACACACACATACCCATCACACACACACACACATAGCGTACCCTCTTCTGGCGGGTGTCGGCAGCGGCCAGCTGGGCGGCCATGCGCTCCTGCATCTTGCGGCAGTGGGCCATGACGGCCTCCAGGACGGCGGCGGGGCTGGAGCCCACAGGCCGGCGCTCCTTGTCCCCGCCGGGGCCGCACTCCACATCGCGCTGCAGCGCCAGGAAGGGGTCCGTGAGGCTGAAGTGGCCGTAGCGCTCCTGAAGGAACACCTCCTTCCGCCGCGCCTGGACAAGAGGGAGAGGAAGAGAAGAGGTCATCTGTTTGACACAACGTTGACTGACACGCTTCCACTGGGGACACCAAAAGGACGACGATCGGCGCAGTGGAGGGACGACGCTTCACGGTCTAGTAAGCACAGAGCGGCCATTTTAAAGGACCATGCCCACACCGGCACTCGCTCGCTGCTCTCCAGCAGAACCACGGTTAGCCCGCGGCTCCATCCTGCCCCCCGCCCTGTAGCCGCCCCGTGCCACTGAAGTCAGCACGTTGTGGGACAGGGCCGGTCCAGACAGGAATACGCCGGGGTGCCCTCCTACTCTCCAGCCCCGCGGTGTGCCAGGCCGGCCAGTCAGGACGACTCCAACCCTCTCAGCGCTCCGTGAGGAACGGCCACTCTCCGGTTACAGAGAGACGAGGGCCGAGGGAGGTTTCCTCTGTAAGCGATACCCCCCGCTAATAGACCCCGTTAGCAGCCCTGCCGTAGGGAGCTGGGGGGGGGGAGGGGGTGGGGTTAGGCTGAAATGGTGGGAGATTGTGGCTAGGCTACATTAGCAGCTGCCACGACGGGTCATTAGAGATAAGCACTAATGGGCACTAGATAAGCCTATCGGTCAGAAGCTTGTTCAGAACGATAAGCGGCTAGCGTTGGATAGCTTGTGTTTGAGGAACTAGCGTGTGTTTTGGAGAGCTACAAACGATTCAGGACAGGTTAGCCTGTAACCTGTATTAGCAGTGGAAATCCGTTTTGGGCTATGTTGAGCAAAATATCAAACCACACCAACTCGCCAGTAGCCAACGCCCAAATAATTCCCAACTAAATCTCAATAAGCTAGCATGCAGCAACCACTCTCAACGGCTAAACCGCCAACTAGCCAGCATTAACGCTTAAGAAGCATAACTGCGGTAGAGGCTAAAATGTATCTGGCCAAAAACCAGGATCCATTTTGAGTCATTGACCGTGGCGATGCAGCACAGCACAGACAGTGAGGGGACTTCTCAGTCTGATCAATGAGACATTCTCTGTGTTCGTCTCTCGGCCTTCTGCTTTACCAAAGGATGGATGGCCACCAGAACACAAAGCACATTCTTCTCTCACTCCTTAGTGCCAGAACATTCAGTCCGGTACATGGCCGAGGAGAAGTGATTTATGGCGGTGTGATGGGCGTCTAAATCAAATCAGGAGGCGAGAGAGAGAGAGAGCGAGAGAGAGAGAGAGAGAGAGCGAGAGAGAGACGGAGGAGGAAGGAGGTGAGAAAGAACAAGCAACTGTAGCGTTGTGGAGAAATACTTTGCCAAAGAAGGAGATGAAGTTTGCCGAGTCATACACACAAGCACAAACACACAAAACATACTTTAAGCACTGCAGGAAGACTGGAACATTACTACTACTATTACCACACACACACACACACACACACACACACACACTCACACACACACTCACAGAGTGGAGAGAGGCTACGGGATGAAGTGGAATCTTAAACAGAGGTAGTTCTTGAAGTCGTCCCTCTGACCGTTGACAAGCCGGGGCGAACGTAAACACTGCTCTCCGAGAGAGAGAGAGAGAGAGAGAGAGAGAGAGAGGCTCAGAGCCAGAGAGCGGAGAAAGGGAAGGGATGCAATGAAAAAAGCTGGAAGCCCGCATTCACACTCAGAAAAAGAAGGAGAAAGTGAAGGAGAGTGAGAGAAGGAAGGCAAGAGAGAGAGAGAGAGAGGGCTGAATCACAGCCATCTGGTCTTCTCTACTGGGCTTTAAAAAATCCCTCTCTAATCACAGGGAGATCACACACACACACACACACACACACACACACACACACACACACACACAGAATTCTCCATCACTTGAGCGTTGAGCGACCCCCTTTAACATTTACCCCCCCTTGGCCACCCCTATGCAATACCGCCTTAATCCCCTCCGCAATCCCTTCCCCCTTTTCAATGGAAATCAAAGAGATCACCATTTAAACAAACAATTCTTAATTCAATATCACTGAGACACCCTGGAGGCCATGAAGTGACTGAACGCTGATGACGAATCGTTTCGTTGGGTAGGACCGACGTCTCGAGGCCGTACCAGGGAACAGACGACTCCCGAGGCGCGGTAACTGGCGGGAAACCCTGCGATTACCTCAGAGAGCGTGCTAGCGGTATGCGCGGCGCTCTGCCTCGCCGTGGAAGGGGCCGGCGTCGCTAACGGCCGCTTATCTCGTCGGAGGACATCCTTGCAAATATTTACACCAGGCAGGAAGGACACGGCGGCCCGCTTCTCGGCCAGGATACGGGGCTGCATGAAAACAAACGCTGTTATCACCCTAGCATACCAGGGCTTTGACGTCTGACATAACGGAGTGCCTGGTGAGGGGGGAAACCAAGCTGCTGAGTTATAATCACTGTAGGATGAAGATGGACATAGTTTGTCGGTCGTTTTGGCACCAAAACGTTCTAAATAGGTCTCTGCCTCCTCACAAATTAAAGAAAATGGAGGTCAGATTGATTCTCATCCTGTCCGCCCCACTGTAAGGCAGTCATGTGCAGGAACAGGAGCGCTGGCCCAGGCTACAGAGAGTCCAGATGAGATCACCATCAGCTGTCTCATGCCAAAGCCCCTCCGGGCCCAATTGATCCCATTGGTTCCGCTTGGGACGTTAGCTAGCGCATCGCTAGGCTACATAGCATGGAGCTCTGAAACAGCACTTCGATCAGCGTTTTTCTGAGTGGAGTTGGACAGCATTTGTTTACCAGTTTGGCCACAGTGGTATCCTAGCGCAGAGTCGATCGGGCTGCAGTAACGTTAGAGTATTTACAAGTATGGCCGGCAGTAGCGTCTCTGAAAGAGGCCTCAGTATTCTTAGCATCAACCTTTACAGGCATGTGCACTCGCTGGGTGAGAGAGTTCAGGGAATGCAGCCAGAGAAACACAGGCAGGGAGATGGAAGAGGGAGGGAGGGAGGGAGAGAGGGAGAGATAGCTGGAGAGGGAGACATACACAGTAGTTCTACTGTATATCTTTAGACAGGCCAAGGTAGAAAGAGAGGGAGAGAACAGAGGGACACTGAGAGACTGCGGAACGCAGACAACAAGGGGAAAATGGAAAGAGAGAGACTTGAAAGGAAGTAAGTGGTCACTCAAAGCTTTACACGTTATAGAGAGAGAATTATTTTTTTATCCAAGGTCCTCTTGAATTGTATATTCATCATGACTATCTGAATTTTACTTCAGTCAATCTTTGATGAATCTGTCTCTCAAAGTATCCCATTCAATCTCAGGTCTTTCAAAAATGGATACGACCCTGACTAGCAGTAAGCGCAGAGTGCTGCACATTCTCTGAGGTGTAGCATTACGACTCGACACCATGGGATTTCACACGGGAAACAGGATCGCATCGAGGTTCTGCTGGTGTGCGCCCCGTTCATGGGTCCTCTAAACGTGGATGAGTCAGGGCTCCAGCGTCCTGTGGGAGGGTGCCGGGGGAGGTGAGTGCTCCCGGCCAGGGCCCCTTTTTGACTCAACACACTTCCTGGTTGTCGCTCCTGTGCCGGTCACACAGCCGTGACGTGCGCGCCCACAGAATCCACCGGTCTCTCTCGCTCCAGAGGCGGGAGCTCTGCCCCCCCCCCCCCCGCCCCGGCCCCGGGGCGCAAACCGGTGCCGCGCGCCCCGCGAATGGCCCCCCCCCCCCCAAGCGGGGGGGGA